>VUQK01019540.1:2265-12407 GCA_015106715.1 Bujurquina vittata
CAGATATGTGGAGGATTTCTGAGTCACTAGGCTGCAGAGTTTGCCTCAACATTTGAAAGGCTGGGCTATCAAATGTTGAGGCAAACTCTGCAGCCTAGTGACTCAGAAATCCTCCACATATCTGTGTGCACACATAGAAAGTACCATCAGTTCTTTAGAGTCTTGTACTGTAGTTGTAGAGAAAGAGTGCCAGAAAAAACATCCTACTGCAATTGGAAGTCAAAAGCACAGCCATTATTTAGTCAAATGACACCTGTTCATTCCGATTTATCCGTTTGGCTAAACCTGTGTAGTCCTCCTCGCTGTGTGATTTGCTTGTGTAGAGGGTTTGTGATCCCTAAACCGTGTTTCTCCAGGACTACAACTGTATCCCATCACCCCTTGTAAGTACAACGTGGAAAGCTGAGCATCTGGTCTGCATAAAAAAAAAGCAGGTCAGGGTGGGAGGGTGGGGGTGTGCACACAGATCAAACATGCTGCCTCATGGCTCAGCATGAGCTGAAACTGCTGATGTGATGATTTTACCAACAAATTTTAAAAAAAAAGTCATTAGGTGAGGCTCTCATTGTGCAGTTTGATAATTTTTCTCATTTATCATTAAATCAATTAAAAAGTACATTTTTGGATGGGATGTGTCCTTGATTGAGAAGCAGGACAGACTTTTAAAAAAATTATTCTGTTCAATGACATCCTACACAGATTGAGATTTCTTTTAAAAACAAGTCCTTCAAACATGATGTTTTCCTTATGATCATAAAATCAGTATATCAGGGAGGTTATGGCTTCATGAATCTGTGTGCATGCAATAATTGATCAATGAGAAAAGCTTAACTACCATAAACACTAACCATTTATTCAACCAGTGGGAAAGACAACAGTTGGACTGTGACCAGCAGACAGCTCACAGTCTGTGCTTAATCTTAGACAGTTAAAATCTTGGCTCGCATCAGCAAGTCACATTTTTACTGCCATGCTTACTGGCAATCTGTCTGCAGTGCCAGCCAGGTAGCTTGATTGGGCAGCTAGCAAGTTTCAGCTGAGACGAGGGGTTATTAGCAACACCAGGAGAGTTTTTTGTTTAGCCTGAGCCTTTATATTAATTATTTGGGATGCATCACTGTTTCAGTCTAATGTGCATAAGCCCACTGAAAAACAGTGTATTTCAATATGATACACATTGTAAATGTCATGTCACTGAGGAGAGGAGAGTGAGACAAGTATCAGTGCATGCCATCTCCAATCTAGAGAGCACAGGCTTTTTAGCAAATATGTGGTTTAGTTTGTTTGTCCTGCTCTTGGACATGTTGGACTCTTTTCATCTAAACTATGTTTAGTTTTGCATAATTATGCAAATGTACCTAATTACAGACTAGTAAATAAGCCATTTGTAATTAGATAAATAATAATTATTCCGCATACAGAATTGCTCAGCATCAATAGAGTAATATCCAAATGCGCAGTTATGTCTGAACATGCATGAATGAAGCCAAGATCAGCCCTGCTAGCATGTCCTGTCCACTGAATCGTGTAAATATTCAACAACTCTGACATATAAGAGTCATGATTCTGCAGTGTAGCAGGCAGGATAAGGACCCAAAGACAGGACTCAGGCGGGAAAGCGTGAACTCAGAAATATACAATTTTGTTGCTGGTTGCACAACAGGTACAAGGAAACTAGCAAGCTTAACTGGAGCCAATAAGTCAACAACTAACAATACACCTTCTTGCTGTGAGGCAACAGTGCTAATTACCAAATATGGAATATGGTTAAATAATGACAACAGGTTTAAAACATTGAATAGGGATTTACCTTTACTACTCACTCTTGTTAGGTGAGCGGTAATGCCACTACCTAGCAAATGTGCCTGCACGGGCCTACAGTGGGTAGCTGTGGGTGAACTGTGAGGCTGTGTGGCAAGGGTAAATGCACACTTACTTCATATTGTTCCCAGGTGGACATACCCACACAAAGCCCCCAGCAGGTTTACCCTTTGGGTCCAATATGGGTTTTTGGGCAAGCCCACAGTGGGCTAACCTTGCCCACATGGGGCCCATAGCAATTTTGTTGGTAACCCATTGTGAGCTGTCTATAGAAAACCCACATGGGGCCCACGTAGGCTAGCCCATGTGGGGCCCATTACAGGTTTGCCCCTCTGGGTCCTAATGAGGGTTTTCTGTGGGTGACCCAAAGTGACCTTGCCCACAGAAAACCCATACAGGGACTGCAAAGACCAAAACTGCTGTGGGCCCTTTGTGGGCACGTCCACTTGGGGCGCACATGGGATAAGTGAGGATTTGACCACCCCACACGGCCCCACAGTTCACCCACACCTACCCACTGTGGGCCTACACGGACTTGTTTGCTGCCACATTATTTATAATAAGGAAACACCATGTGACTACTGTGGAGAAAATGATACCATAGAACATGTGCCCCGTAATGTGAGGCCTGGGTGGGCAGCCCACTATGGGTTCTGGTACCGGCATGAAACACGAGGCATGTAGGGCCCAGAGCCCCAGGGGAGATGTCACACGCAGGCCATCTGCTCAGTCTTGGACTGAGAACCAGTGCAGTCACATTTCATGCAGATGTGAAATACTAATTATTGATTAGGTACAGACATCTAAAGCAAAACAGAAAGATGCCTCATGCATGGAAGTTACTTGAAATAAAGCCATGTCATTTTCAAATGGTAAAGCAAAGATTAAAGCTTGCAAGCTTCTGCTAAAACAATGTCTAGCACTGGCCAAGAAACACCTCAGGTACAGAAGTCAATGAATTCCCTGCATACAAGCAGCTCTTTCAGTACAACTTGTTGAACACTCTTTGTCTACTTATAGAAGCAGCAGTCAGCATAACTTCGGCACACATTTGTTTATGATGTTCTAAGACCAGAGGTTGAGCTTGCCAGATGGGACTTCACTATAAGCCAAGAGAAACACAGAGCACAGGGTGAATCACCAAGAACAGACAACCCGCAGTGGAGATGTCACGGCACACACGGCTCTTTCACAGCCGGCAGATGTGGAGTACAGAGAGGAGTGTTTTCCAGGATTTGTGTTTGTGTGTCCGAAGAAGGAGGTGCCTTGTATCTAAATGTGGAACAAACAGCACTATATGCCACTTATCGCGTACTGTTTAAATCAGCGCTTTCTGATATCAAACTACAGTTCACATTAACCTACAGAAACAAGAGTTTAGCAGGGTGCAGACAGCCCATACCAGTAACAGTCATTGTGTGTGTGTGTGTGTGTGTGTGCGTATCAAGTTTCTGAATGCAAAATATGACTGATGAAGTCAGCATTTTCATATGATTTTTAGAGAAGCAAATATGAATATGAGCCAGTCTGGCACACACCTCAGATTTCACACCCAAAAAGGACCGGTTTATTGAGTATGTCCACATCTCAGTCAGTTAAAGAAGAAGAACATATGTAGAGCAGACATTAAGGCGTGTGAAGGCCAGCAGGAGGGAGAGGTAGCTCTTTGGTCTCACCGCACTAGCCACATCTGTACTGCAATTGCTGGGCACAAAATTAGCTCGTTTACCCAGTGCAGAGTTCTCTAATAGTACTTTCACATCCAGCTGGTGCACTCAAAATCGGAGGCAACTGAAATAAGCCACGTGTTAACAAGATCCTGAAAGTTCAATCAGGAGGAGTCCATTATAAGCAGCCACAGTCCGCACACAGTCCCACTTCTTATATGTACAGTAAATATAAAAGCTGAAGTGAAGACATTATTAGTGTGTATAATTCAGAGTGTAGGTCTTCAGCATATGCTACCATGGTGATTGCTTACCTGGATGAGCCCAAATCGTGCTTACAAAACAAATGTGACCTAAAGTACCTCAACATAGAAGCTCTAAATTCCTTTCAGGGGCTGAATTTTCATTTTATTCTGAACTAAATGGACTATATGATCAATGGTCTATCAGTGTAACGGATTATATATGAACTTTATGAGTGGATTTATATGGATTACTGCATATATATATAAGGGATTATTTGATAAATGGTCTTTTGCCAGGGTACTCAGGGTTTTTCTGCAAACAAACAACTTTTTTCCCCAAACTGTCAGAAATAACATGAAACTGCACAGCCTTGCGCTCAGTAATTGTGCTTACATGTACAGTCACCCCCCCCCCCCACCCCCACCCGGCCAAAAAAAAGCCCATTTTTGAGCATGAAAAAACATTGTTAACATAAACAAAGCCCAAGCAGGAATACTTTAACACAACAAACTGCGTTTATTCAAAAGGACCTCCAGAGTTTCTGAAGCTTTATCAATAAGAAAAAAGACAAAATACAGAGACAGGGAGGGGGCAAAGACACGGACAGCTCATGAAAAGCACTTTCCAAAGGATTACTGGGGGCAAACACCCAAAGTACACAAACACCAACATGTGAAAGCCTGAGCTACAGAGAGATAGACTAAAGTGGAGCACCAAAATACAGGAGATGTTAACAAAGAATGAAAGAGCTGTCTAAAGAGAGAAAAGGAGAAAGAAAATCCAGATGTGTTTATGGATTTGTAAGGAGCTGGGCCTCATGTATTCTTGTGCACTCTATTAACGTCTCTCCAGTTGTCAAACAGAGCTCTGCTCTTTATATGCATTTGCGGTCGATAAAAAGTGATTGACTGGACCGTAACTAACAAAGAAAAATGGATATTGCGTATGTTTTTCATATTTCACCATAACCCTGAAAGTAACAGCTCTATTTATATTAATATATCCCCTGATAATGTAGAAGACACATGCAGGATACTTATAAAAGACACTGATTTATAATGGGTGGTGTTTTAAGATTTGCACTCCACTCAAAATTTCCCAGTGAGTGATGGAAGTTTTTTAACTTTGCAGGTGGGGGAAACACTCACTGGCAGGAAGCAGGCAACAGAGAGGAAAGGCACTGGAGTCAGACACAGGAGTGAAAGTGAGAAGGCAGAAAGGAAACAGATCAAGGACAGAGGGTGCGTTCAGTAGTTCAGATGGACAGAATGAACATGAGAAATGGAAAACGACCCTTGAAATAAAATGGGTTACATGTCTGATGTGCTATCTGCAGGGCGTTGCACTGAAACAGCACTATGGGAACTTCACACCTGTGTGACAGCTCTAGACTGAAAAGCTTAACGTCACTCTCATTTAAGCGTAAAATGTACTGAATGTAAGAATTAACCTCTTTGGCTAGGAACAACGGTTTGTTTTTTTCCTTATGAAAACACACACACACACACACACACACACACACACACACACACACACACACACAGTGTGAAAATCCACTAAAATTGTACCAACTAGCTGATGTGATGTTCAATCTAAGGTAAAACTGAGAGATAAGAAGTTCAGGAAAAATGTGCTGTGATGTGTGGAAAATAAAATCAAAAGATTATGAGGCAGCGGCAGCTTCAAAAGCAGGACGTTCGTACTGTGATGAGGTTAGCGCAATGGAGCATCTGCAAAGATCAAGGCTCCACACCAGGGTTTTAACATGACTAAGCTCCTCTCTTTTATCTGATACACTTAAAAAGGAGAAAGACTGAACAAAATGCGCACTATCAGCACTTCCATTAACAACCTGCAAAGGGTCTGTGGGGTTTGCTGTTGTTTGCGGAGGGGCTGGAGCGAGAGGCAGGGTGCACCCCGGGCAGGTCACCAGCCTGCCGCCGCCATATCAAGACTAATCGGTTGATATCAAGGCAAGGCAGCTGCATTTTGTTTTTATCTTTCTAAGTATTGTAAGTAATCACTGGTCTACAGTGCTGACCATTGGGGTGTGATAGTGAGTATGCTCCCATTTACTTTGTAAACATTAAGCAGTGCATTTTAATCTTTCATTATTCCTGACAAAGGCTCACTGAGCGCACACACTTGGTTTAAGAAGCTATTGCAGCTAAAAAAAAAAGAATACAAATGAACATTCAGTAAAGCATTCACAGGTGGTTGGATGGATTTGATGTGTTATTCCAGGAAATATCCATTATTTCTAATGTAATTATGTTATAATTCTGACATAAAGACCTGAAAAATCAGCAGAGACGGCACGTTTGACAAAAACAGCCATCACGACACGGCTACTAAATTGAATCCAGTTTAACTGTATTCCAGTGTGAGATGTCGAGAAGCGCGTGTGAACATGTGACACCAGATCAATGCACTCTGCTTCTGGAAACACACACAGCTACGCGGCTGCTGCACTGTTCACTGTCTTGATGCTTGGCAGCATAAGCAGAATTTCAAGCCAAAGGCTCACTGAGACACTTGGCTCACAAAAAGTGTCATTGTGAAAATCTCATTATCATGTGCTTCTTGCATTGTTACTAGTCAGTGTAGTTGTACCTGAATCCCAAATTTTGAAGAAAGTCTGCCTTTGTTAAAACTGATGAACACTGAGACATTCCTTGTGTAGGTGCAAGAATGCACGTGTTGCCGGCAAAGGTCCTGGCTTCCTACACAAAAGGCCCGACTTTAAACACTAAAACTCTGTGTGTGTGTGTGTGTTGTGGTGGTGGGGGGGGGATCTTTAATCTCAAAAACAGAATGTGCCATCCTTCCTTCTCAACCTTGTAATTTTCCGATTTTCCCATGTTAGCATTCTACAGGCAACGGAATCTGCCAGACATACAGTAATTACATTATGTTTAACTTTCAGGACACCCACCCGCAACTAATGAAGTGTCTGTGGAGAGAGAAGCGGTCATACTCAAGATGTAAAAGGGGCTGTTTGTGCGTGAAATGGTACAGCACAGGGACAGCTCTCCACAGGAGCAGCTGGAAAAGCGAACGCACAAGAAATGAAACAGTGAGCAACACACAATGTGCCGCGTCTCCGTCTCTTTCTCCTAATTTCTCCAGTCTCCTAATAGACTGAATATGCAGTCTTCAGCACCTCAGGATGTATTGCACCACTTTATTATCTTGTCTCGACACGATCCACCATCATCTGTTTTATCTCTTATCATCTCTTAAAATGTCTCTAATGTGTTCTCGACATAAAAATCAGATAATGAGTGAATCGGAGCGCGAAGTGCATTTTGCAATTCATCGAGATCATTTGCATGTTGTGTAAGTAGCCGCCTCCTTAAAGACAAACTTTTTGACTGTGAACCACAAAAAAATGTAAAAAAAAATTGGTTTTTTAAAAAAAGGGACGTGAGAACGAAGAGGAGGGGGGGAAAAAAACAAAAGCAGAGACTACAAAGGCAATGTGAGGAGAAGACAACACAGGCGGGTAAAAGGAGGACAAAGGAAAGGAGAAAGGCGGTGGTGAGAAAAGAAGACAAGAGGAAGGAAAGAGAGGAGACAAAGCTGAGAGGCAACAAAGAAGATGTTGAGAGAAAGCACTGTGGGCTGCGCCTCCAAGGTTAAATCTAATGAGCTCTGTGTTTATCGATGAGTGACTTGGGGACACAATTACGCTGGGGAATGTAGAAATGTTCACACGCGTACACACAAACGGATGCACCCAGCGCACCGACCAGCTCAAGTTAATCTGAGGACTTGCTGATGCTAGAAACAAGACTATAACGCAACCGGACGTCAATACATCTCATTCTCCTTGGCTCTTTGTGACGACAGGGCGTCACTGAGCTGAAAAAGAACCACAAACCGGACCAAAACCTCACACGGCAAGAACGTAGACGGTTCCGAATTGACCGGCAATTTTATTCCCGCAGCTCTTTTCTTGCCATTTTATTCAACTGTGAGTTCCTCATGTTGCGTCTCATTGTTTCTATGATGTCCCACGCCGTGACGCAAACTGACTCTGCTCCAACTCAGAACAAAAGCAGCAGTCGTGTCAGGAAGGGCGCCAGCCAGCCAACTTTGTGCCAACTATGATGTGGTTCAGGCTGAGATGTGAAAGTGGCACTGTCCTTCACTCCTCCATCGCCCATCCTCCTCCTCCCAGTGCTTTCACTGACGCTATGCTCATTAATGTCCTGAGTGATGGAGGAGATCACCATCAATTCTGCTAAGGACCACCACAGTTGAAGGCTCGGTGGGGGGAGTGGCATTTTCCTGACTCCAGGGTCCATGTGCGTCTCTAATTGGTGGTGGTAAGAATAAGGACACAGTTCGAAAAAGATCAGTGCAGCAACACTGATCCCCCAGGAGAGAAATCAGGGGGATGGTTAAATGTAAAATCGGAAAGTAAAGCGAGTAATGGTATGAATATCATTTGGTTTGGTTCGGGTAAGTAAAACACTGAAAATTTGGCCAAGTACCAACTGAAAGCCGAAGAGGCAGGTTGGCATTTTTCTTGGGAAAACTGGAAACAACAGATCCTTATTTACAAATAGGAGGCTTTGCTGGGAAATCTATTCGACTGCCAGACACGGCGAGAAACTGGCTAAACCAGCTCATTCACTGAAAACCGCAACACGTACATAAAAGCACACGCACACGCTCTGACTCTCTCCGAGATGCCATTAACGCATGCCTGAGTAAAAACAAACATTGATTTGTAAGAAAGTCCCGCTGAGGTTGCTGGAACAGCCTAAAGTAGTATTCAAATCCAACAAATGGGAAACGCAAACAACCCAGAGGCCTCGTTCTGTCAGATATCCACCACTCAGCAAACCCTGAGGTGTAATGCGATCTAAGATATCCAACACCTAGTGCCAGCCGGCCTCGTCCCGGGCTCCTGGAGAATCAGCATCTTTAATAGCAGGGGGGAGGGGGGGGGTGCTCCAGGAAAACAATGGTCAGAAATCAATAAACAGAAATTGAAAGCATCCGTGACATGTTTCGATTGCATATTCAGGTCATAAATGTTGAGTCAAAATTAAAAAAAAAAAAAAAGTACACCTGGATCACGATTTTAAGCAAGAGACATTCCTTCAGAAACAACCCTCCTATCCTGTCACTACAAAAATCATCTTCTGGTTTAGAGAGAATTAAAAATTGCCATCTTCCGCAGCAGGCGTCCTCCCATTCCCACAAGTTCAGCCGCTGTGTTTTTTTTTTTTGGAGATGTGAGGATCTGTTTGCAGAAAGCAGATGCTATTTGCAGGCTGTGTCCCTCCCTCAGCCGATTACTGATCCCTAATCACAGGGTGTGAGTTAGTCGGCAACTTAGCATCCTCCTAACCTCAGAACACAGGCGAGCAGAAACTCAGCTGTTATCAGTGCACCGTAACACAGTTGTTGTTCACGCCATCTTCAAGCCAGACTCAAATGTCTTTTAGTTGCTGACTTTGCATACTCCTTGTTGACACAGTAGTATAAGATTATGAGCCTAGTGTCATACAGAAACCTCCTTTAATTATCCCAAATAAGCTCGTTCACTGGACATTTGCTCAGTGTTATTCCCACAGAGTGGACTGTGAGCACACAGAAAGGTCAAGGCAAACACATGAAGGCACCGTGACCCCGATTTCACTTTTAAATAGTTCCCATGTCTTTCAGCCGCACTTCCTCAGTCTGTACCGAATGACCCCATTTCATGGTCCAAGACTAATCATCCTGCAACATGTTCTGTAACCAGAAAAAATGTCTGGGCAGGAAATTACTCTGCACAGATAAATCCGCAACTTTACATATTCATCAGCGACATTCTCGGAGCAAAGGCTCCATGTTGGCCATCAAAAACAGATGAGCTGAATTTAAAACTCATCTGCGGAACCGCAGTGTCCGAGCTGAAAATGTGCGGAACCATGACCGGTCAACCCATGAAAGCACAGTCCTTCACTTTAGGATGATCTTGCAGTCTGTCTGTCTATTTACAGTACACGCAGTATGAACATACAACCAGCAATTATGTATTTTTATATGATACAAAGGAATCCACATAATTGGATTGCATGCAAGAATTTGCCACAGGGAGAAAGAAGCAGAGGTATTTGCGTTTGTAGAATCGCTGGTTTATTTCGTGCCAACATAGATAAGTATAAAACCAACAGCCAACAACATCAATCAAATGACTCAAAATCACTTGTATCTATAATCTGTCAAAGTTTACACTGCAGTCTTTCTAGTGGAACCGTCCTGTTAGCAGAACGCAACTTTAGGTTTTGCTGGCCGGATGGCTCCACTAGAAAGACACACACACACACACACACACACACACAAAATTCTCATGAGATGTTTGTTGGATAACCAACAACCAGGCTATTGCTCCTTTGGGCACGTATC
>VUQK01019540.1:28006-43152 GCA_015106715.1 Bujurquina vittata
TGTCTGGATTAAGCCGAGAGCCTTTAATTGCCATGTTTTGGGAGATTGGCCTGTGAACGCTGAGAATGGTGTTAGTATGGCTTTAGCAGTGTGCTTTTCATGGATTAGCTGATGCTGCTGTTCGCTGTGCTACATTTACTTTATGTCTTGCAATTTTCCAAAGCATGTCAGAGAATATTTGAACTTGATCTTCAAAATCTGTTGCCATTACAGATGTGTTTATATGTGCAGATTGCACTGAAAATTCACAAGGCTCTAGTTTTTGAACATTTAAATAAAACCTTTTTGCCCAGTTTTCACTTTCCATGCTCCCTTTAAGTGCAGGAGCTTGTCCCCGATCAAAGCCTTGTGGAGAGTGGCCCTTTGCAGCCGACTGGAGGCTCCATGCTCCATGAAGCCTGCTTCTTCACATCAGGAGCTCACCAACATGACGCTGTTTTGTTTTTTACAGGTTTGAAAACCCATTTTTTTCTTTGGCTTGACTTCAGCCAAACGGCACTTGGGTCTATGCGGACGGGTGGACATCTATCTTGCTTGGTCCTGGCGATTTCATTGCGCGTCTTCTTGATGAATTATCTTGACGCACACTCATGATGTGTGGCAGTCATAATTTCCAAGAGTGAAAAGTTATGACCCCGACGTGATTTGAACACGCAACCTTCTGATCTGGAGTCAGACGCGCTACCGTTGCGCCACGAGGTCTCGCATGTATAGGCCCACGTAGAGGCAGTCTACAAAGTCCTAGATGTCCGTCTCTCTGCGGGTTAGTGATATTATTGATCCATTTTTCATAAAATATAGGCGCGACGACGTTATGTGATCGCTTCGTTCACACGTATAAATTTCGTGAATAACAGGCTTATTACAGGCTACTCTGCAACCAGCCGTCCTCCTTGCTGACAAATTCGCGTTTCTGTCATTAAAGGCTGCGTCAGCACCATGGACAGCTGTTACCACAGCTGCCCCACCTCCCTGAACGCGCATGCGCGAGTGACGGTTAAATCGTTTCCATAGGTGACTTCTTTTATTATCGGCATCAATTTTTAATCCACTTTAGTCATTCACATTCATTTATAAGTCAGTCTCACTCACTGTGACTGTACCAAAACATATTATATAAATGTATGTCCACTTGTTACTGAATATGTGCAATATAACAGATTAAAAACAAATTATTTCTCTAGTCGGCATTTTCTGTATTTAACAGATGCGCTTATGATCAATAAGGCACAGGTGTGTGGCACTGTTTAGGCGACCCTGTGCTCACATCCACCATTGCAACATGGCAGAATGAATAAAACATTTTCAGTGGTTTAATGACAGTCGGTCAGTTACGTCAGTGTGCCAAGAGGAGGCCTTTAAATACTCAGGTTATTTTTAATTTTACTAGGAGTGAAAGAACAGGTCTGTGCTGTAGTTACAATATAGCAGATCATAAGAAAAATAAGGGAACTTGTAATAATTTAACTAGATGGTGAATCATAAAACTGATAACTTATATATAAAAAATTATAGAAGAAAGCCTGTAATAGAAGTCTTGTATTTAATAAGTCCATGAATGAGAGAGATCTGTACACATGAACACAAACTTTAAGAGGGTGTGTACGCATGCGCAGGTTGGGGCACCTAAAAATATGTCCGCATACGCCTCAGAAAGTATATAGCTGCACCCTTGCCTCTACTCATTAAGCCACTTGACAAATGTTTACATAAACCCATGTGTTTTTATTCATTTATTTGACAAGCAGCAGGATCATGTTTGTCTTTATATTTGAAAGTAGATACAATAATCAGTATACCATTTTATTACAATGTTTTCCTAACTTTAATACATTTAACAAAGAAAAAAATAAACACACAACAACTGCAAATGTGAGAAAAGAAAGCATTTTTTTAAAGTGTACCCACCAATATGTCATTGATGTCTCCAATTTTCTCTTTTTCTCGGCCTTTATTTTCTGTCGACTAGTTTATCAGCTCTTTGTTCTCAAACAGCTACAGGCATTATCTTTGACGCACAGGTGCGTGGCACTGGTGATGTTGTAAACAGCTTAAAAATCAGACAGTGGGAAGGGTTGGGAGGAGAGCCGTATACGTGATGGTGTCAGGTGGCTGTCTGATGCGACATGATGACTTTTCTTCTTTTAAAAGATGGAGGCACCAGTCTTGCTTTAGTTGCTGCACGGGGATCGGAGCAGACAGCAATGGTCCAAAACCTAAAAATCAATGAATGAGTCTGTTTTATGGTTTGCTTCGTGTTTTAAACCTGTTGATCTGTCAGTCAGTCACAGAGGTGGGTGTTTCTGTGGCTCGACTCTCCTGCTTATGCAACGTAGCTGTACTCGTCTGCTGAGGTCTGGCTTCGCTCGATGTACTGCTTGTCGATGAGCACCTCAATGCACTTCTTGATCATGCTGATACTGGGGTTGAACCTGGCTTTGGACTGATTAATGACCTGGACACGGGGGAAGAAAACAAGTGATTAGTGCCTAAATAGAAAGAAGAATACAGAAACACAGATCTGCTTCTACTGAAATACCTCAATGTTGCATTAAAATTTGTGAAGTATTCATATTCACCATTTCTTTAGACACACACACACATCATGAACTTGATTTTTTGAAATTCATCCTAAATAATAGAAGAGAGTTGTTTTGCCTGGGGAAGCTTAGAGTTGTTTCTAATTCATTCTACTCTAAGCACCAGCATCAAAATTCTTCTTTGCGCTTTAAAACACTTCCTCAAAAGCATGCTGTGAAAATCAGGCTCTAAAACAGGGGTATTCAACTCCAGGCCTCGAGGGCTGGTGTCCTGCAGGTTTTGATGTGTCCCTAATCCAACACACCTGAATCAAATGGCTGAATTACCTCTTCAGTATGCATTTAGGTTCTCCAGAGTCCTGCTAATGACTTCTATATTTGACTCAGGTGTGTTGAAGCAGAGACGCATCTAAAACCTGCAGGACACCGGCCCTCGAGGCCTGGAGATGAATACCCCTGTTCTAAAATATCTCTGTTCCTTACACGCTAAAATTGAACGTTAGGAAAACCAAGGAGCTCATATCTGGGGATCCACATTAGTGAGGACAAGAACAGCACAGAACTGATTAAGAAAACCTAGCATAGACTGCATTTTCTCAGAACACACCTCAAGGCCTTTTACCACTGCTGTCTCGAGCATTGCAGCATGGTATAGGAACTCTTCAGTAGCCGATAGGGCAGTGCTTCCAGAGAGTGGTCAACATGCTGCAGACCTCCACTTCCACCACTGGACTTCATTGACAGGCCCTGTGTTCATTAAGGACCACAGCCACCCATTCCACCACCTTTTTCAACTGCTCCCCTCTGGGAGGTGCTCAAGAGCCCTAAAATGCTGAACTACCAGATTGAATAGGACCCTCTCCACCCACAAATGGCACAATTAGCCTTAACGCTCTGAAAATCATTCACTTGTTTGACCTTCTTCATTCTGATGGCACCATTACTTTTCATCTATTTTTAGGGAACGTGTTAACTTTTAGATGTATTTTATGTGTGTGAGTCTGTGTGCACATATGATTGCTAACTCTTTCTTTTACGAGAGACAGAAGGTTTTGTTGCATATGACCATGCAATGACAAAGACAAAAAAAGGGATGCCTGCTCACACCTGATGGTAATTCTACTAAATAAAACACATTACTTGAATTTCACTTTCCAAATTTACTGCTAATCCTGAAAGTTCAGTTTTTTGTCCAACAGATATACAACACTGCCTCATTTTACTAAATGAATACATGACGAAGTCAAATTATTTTCATTTTTCAGGGTTCTCTTTATCTGCATTAAGGAGCCATGTGATATTCAGATGTTTCATATGTAAGCAGAATTACAGAATATCACTAACAGTTTACAATTTTTTTAATGCACATACTAAATTTATTCCCCAGGCTCCCAACAGCCCTTCAATGCAAACATTATCCCATCCAATCCCAGTAAATCCCTCTGACATCGACCTTGAAGAATGAGTCACATGTACGTACAAGCCTTCTTTTTGTTTGTTTCTAACAATCTATTCGAGGCCAAAGCTTCTGCTCACCTCCTGAATGAGGGCGTTGTGTCGGAGCACCTTGCGGGCCTTCATGATTCTCACTATAGCAGCTTGTAAATACATTTTGCGGTCCTCGTCTACAGCGCTCCTCGTCTGCTCCATCTCCTAAATATCCAACACACAGGGAAAGTTTTTAAATGGCAAACACAAACACATCTATATAAATTTATTTTTCAAAAGCTCTTTGTCTGACCTGCGGTGTGTCTTTCTGCATTGATGTTGTGATCTTGAATTTTGTCCTTTTACTAGTGAAACTCATATTTAGTGAAAACGTCGACTCGGTTTCAATCTCCTCCTGTGAGAAGAGGGAAAGCATTCTTTAAACAGTCTTCACTGTTTTGCACACATCTGAAATGAAGCTATGGTGGGTAATGGAGAACTAGCAGAGCTGTGAGATACACATCACATTCCATATGAAAGCTGAGACCTTTTGTGAGTCGTGGTTGAGCATTTTGACGTCCAGCAGGGACTTAATTGTTTTCTGTAGCTCCTTCTCGTTCATCTGTGTGCCATCCTGCAGCTCCTTATAGGTGACTGTCTCGCTGTTGTTGAAGGCCAGCAGCACAGCCATCTGGTAGGTGGTCACCATGGCAACATAGGGCTTAGTTAAGTAGTTCATCTTTACCTCACCTGTACAGGAAATGAATTACATTTGCATTTGTTAGATTGAAAAACTTACAAGTTAGCAGAGGCCTAGCCAGATAAACGGTTAGTTAGGATATTTTTATAGCAGCAGTGCTACAACATTTGAATAAATTAATAAATTTGACTGGCTGGCTTGAAAGTTGAACAATTGGCATTCAGATTACGACTGCATGTTTTTCCCGCATCTGGAGCTGCTTATCTCACCAAAAAAACTGTTTTGAAGAACGCTCAAAACAATAATAAGGCAACTTCTGACACAAGACACAAACTTTCAGTCCCCATCTTACTCTGCTTGAACCACTCTCATGGAAGCCACAAAGGATGAAAAAAGAGCAGCTGCACACGGGACAAAATCTGAACATGTTTTTAGCACCAACACGGGTCCATTAATCTTACAGCCAGTGCTGAAGACAAAACATGTTTGTATATAACTTGCAAACACGCCTCTTCAAAATCACCAAACACTTGATATATGTTATGTTTTGCCTCACCCACTATAATCTACTCTTTTACATGGATTACAGATTAAAATGTCTATAAAATGCAGCTTTATAGTATTCAAATAATGGCAGAATCAGACCAGCAGAATTCATCTGTAATCTCTAAATGCTAACAGGAGCTAAAGTTTGAGAGCTAAAGTTCTTTTTGAGTTTATTACAAACTATAAATTTGTCCAGTGATGGATCGGGATCTAACAGCAAATGAAAGCTGTTTTTTAACATTTGATAATCTGTTAAATGACGTGTTCCTATGACTACATACAGGATGTAACTTTAATTTTAAATATCAAAATACAGGAACCAGGAAAGTCTGGCTTCATGAATTATAGTTCAGTTATAGTGTACTGTCAGATCTGTGCACAGTACATAATGCTGTGTGAGAACTGTGGCTTGTTCTGTCAATGTTAATGAAATGTTCAAACAAAGCTATGAGGACATTCATATAAAAGTGACCTATGTTTGAAACACACTATGTCACTTTAATAAATTGAAAAGGCGAATAAAGTTACAGGTCCAATGCATGATCTTAACGATATATGCATCATTTTCACACATGTACGTCCAATTGCAGTCAAACAAACCTACAACAGAGAAAAACAATATAGTTTTGTCCTTCACAACAGTACTCCTTCTGTTTGCATTGAAAATTGTGCATTGTTACACTAACATCTTGCATAAGTCTTGTGTATTTGTGTTACCTGTGCAGAGATAGTGCAGCCAGGTCAACTTCCTCCCACTGAAGTGCTGATTATAGAACAACTCAAACTGAAAAGGGAAGGTGAAAACAAGGTTAACCCAACAACATGCTCTTCTATCAGCATCATTCTTTTATGATTAAGCAGTTCTCCTCACCATCTGCACACTCTTCTCTAGTTCTTGAGGGATGGCGAACGTGGAGGAGGGGACGTGTGTGAGAGGCCAGGCTCCAGCCTGCAAACCAAGAACACGCACCACAACATTGCAAATTAAACACTGAAACTGTGAGACACAGGCTGGAGCTGGTAAGAATATTTCATTGTGAAGCCTTCATGTTTACATAAAGACAACTAACCTGTAAAACATAGATCTGGAAGCTGATTCCCAGGTCCACCACTGTCTCCTGTGTCTTGATGAAATTGTTGAACTTGTTGTTGAGGTCAGCGCTCACGCTCATGTCTGTGTACATTCTGTGGAGTTTGCTGGTGAACTCATAGCCACAAGCTTGCTGTTTGGTTGAGGAGGGGCAGTTTGAGCAGAGGGGTAGAAAAGAAAGTAAATGGTAAGTAAAACCAAGAACCTTTGAATTAAATGCTTACAGTGTCTTGCGTCTATGACAAGTCTTGCTTAAAAATGTCCCGCTGTAGATTTACCTTAAGTTTGTTGATCATGGCTTCTTCTGAATCCATTGACAATGATAAACCATGTATTAACCGCTTTGCTAGCATTCTAGCATAAAACTGTAGAAAAACAAGGGGGATAAAAAAGTATATTTTTGGAGAACTGAAGATACTAAAAATGAACAACTATTTTAAGCTCAAAAACACACTCCTGGGCTGGGTTGTTATATCAGAATGTGTCAACATTTTTGTTTTTTTCCCCATTTTCTAATATGATACACCTTCTTGTTACCTTTTGAAAAATGTCTTTGTCATCTATGTACTTGAACACTGTGATGAAGCTGGTCAGCTTGTCCTCAACTTCATTTTCTGTCATTCCCTTTGCAGACTTTTTCAGCAGATTGTCACAGTATTTCGCCAGCTGGACAGAGACACCAGGAGGGACATGACCTGGTCAAGACATGGGGTATAACACTGCGTAATGCTGTACGTGTGTGTCTGCATGTGTACTCACAAGTTCAGGGGCTTTGCAGATGGACTTTGGCTCCCTGAAGTTAACCACAGACGTCAAAGCCTGAGAAAGAGACATCAAACACTCTGTAAAATTATTTGACTTGTGAGAGGAATAAAAATAAATGTTGAATTAAACTCAAGCATGTGTGTTCAATGAGACAGTGAAGAGTTTAATACCTTATCAAGGGCACTCATGAAGTGTTGATCTCCATTTAGAACTGTGTTAATGAGCTGAACAAATTTACTGTGAACCTCAAGCACTGACTCCACAAACAGGGTTGGCATCTGGTGGTGGTGTTTTGTTTTTGGTTTTTTTTGTTGTTTTTTTTTGGGGGGGGGGAGAGACAAAGATGCATTAGCAACAATTTTTAAGTGGAAAAACCCCTATAAACTAAAAACAATGGACAGCTAAGAAAAATTCACTAACCAAAATTGGAATAAGCCCTAAAAACACTTCATAATGCAGCAGCAGCTTTCTTTAAGTGGTAGTAAAATTAGGGGGAGTAAGCATGCAGATTTTACACTGGAATCTCTTGGCTAATTACAGTAGATTATTAACAGACAACTAAGGTCAGCTAAAAAGACAGGGTGCTAAAATAATACTCCAACAGAAAAATCTTGTATTTCTAACCAGCTAAAGGCAGCATTTCATCCCTCATGTACTTAACATGGAACCAACTCTTTTCAACTTCAGCAGGTGTAGCTTTCAGTTTGAGGCTTTAAGATTTGTTTATATACTTGATTTTTAACCTCACAAATGATGCAGCATTCCTCTGTGACCTCAAAATACTGTCACTAGTTAAGGTAACATAATTCCCTAAGACACCTCTAATGGGGCATCCAGACAGGAAGAGATGGTTGACCACGAGCAGGAATTCCAGACTCTGGTTGCCCTTCTTGCGTCTAATGTATTTTCTACTTTTTTATATGTCAATCAACTGTATCTGTGGGTTTTTTTGCAGTCACTTCAATGACTTTAATCAAATGAATACAAAACCAGACATGAAGAAAAACTTTTTGTGCTGCCAAAAAAGCAAGAAATCCACTGTGTGTACAAGCAGAGACAGGTACGTGCACACAGTGCTGTATTACTAACATTTTCCTGAGAGAGGTTACTGGTTCCTCGGATGCCCTCATTGTGGATATGGACTTGCAACTCCTGGATCATGTGAGGCAACCCATTAGACACAGCCCGCAACAGGGTGTACATGTTGGCCATGTCTGGACAAAAACACACATCATTTTCACATTACAAGTGTGTACACTGTGAGAGAGTATATAATTAATTTGCTGGTAATAATTGTCCTCAAGCCAAAAAACACACAAACAGACGAACCGTCTTTCTTCTCCTGCCGTATGATGTTCTGGCACTCCCCATGCAGGAACTGCAGATGATCTGCCACCATCCTCTGCTGGCATTCATGAATGACTTTGGCGTAGGAGCTGGGGTGCAGGTACTTCCGACATCGCACCTCTTCATCTTTCAACCGCGCCAAAACCTGCCAGAAAAGAAAGATATAAAAAGGAAACAATTCATTATTGAAGGCTTTGTTTCAAGTACAGGACAATGACTACTACGCTTTTCAATAGGAGATGAGTGCACACAGCCATGTTAGACTTTACACATGTAACAGGGAGAAATAAACATGTTCTGCATGGTAAAACAATCATGCTCTGACATTTCTGCCAAAGCACCATTTTTTAAAGCATTTTTCAGGACATACAACTGACAGAGAAACGGGGTGGTTTCGAAATCCATGGGATGAGCCTTAGTGAGTTAATGGTAGAGCTAATATTCAGATTAGAACTCTTATGTCACCAGGCTGACAGGAACTGACGGTGCACATGCATCAACCGTCGATGGTGCTGCACACACACATACGGAGAGTCATTTCAAGGAAGATGCAGTGTTAGTCATCAGAAATCCAAGAGTGACCAAAACCAAAACCAAACTAAGCTACATTTTGACTTTGTTTCTAGGGTTTTGTACATTTTGACTCCATAAAATAAACAATACAGAACACAAGAAAGCTCAACAACAAAAAGAAATTAAAGTGGGGCTTAACTGCAGGAGCTTGTACAGTCATGTTCATCCTGAAACATATCCTCATTCACATACTTTCATTATCTGTCTGTCTTATCTTACCTTCTCCATATACTGTGAGCAGTTGGATTCCTGTAGTAGATTGGAGGCTTCCTGTTTGTAATACTCTCCTGTTTTTATCAGAAATGGCCCTTCAAAGATTTCCTGATAAAACTGCAACATAGGAAAAGAGTTGTTGTAGCACACATAAAATTTAACATACACTGGCCAATATACACTGTTCAAAAAATTAAAGGAACACTTTTTAATCAGCATATAGCATCAAGTCAATTAAACTTCTGGGTTATTCGCCCTATTCTGACATAGGGCGAGAGGCAGGGTACACCCTGGACAGGTCGCCAGCCTGTCGCAGGGCCAACACAGAGTCACACACAACCATTCACATTCATGCTTTCATTCACACCTATGGGCAATTTAGATTAGCCAATTAACCTAACCCCAGTAAGTGCACGTCTTTGGACTGTGGGAGGAAACCGGAGTACCCAGGGAAAACCCCCGCAAACACGGGGAGAACATGCAAACTCCACACAGTGAGAAAGAGGCCGGGCCAAGGTGGAATCGAAGTCAGGCCTTTCAGATGTTATTCAAACTGTGAGGCAGCAGTGCTAACCACTGTGTCACCATGCCATGTGAACCAAAAATATTAATTTCTTGTCTCACCTTTAGAGGAAACTTCTTCTTGTACTGTTCAACATGAACAAAGGAGTTGATGACCCCATGGATTACCTTCTGGTTGGGATTCTCGCCGCAACGATCACTGTGGAACAAGGTGAAGATCATAAGTTGTATGACTAAATAGCTGGGCACTCAAATTATTAGCACAATGGGGATGCTGGGTTTTTTCCTTTCCTTTTCTTTAGTATATGTTATGTACTTCCAGGAAGATATGCATCCAGACTAAGTATGCCATCAGAACCCAGCACTTTTAAAAATAATAAATAAATCTAAGCCATTTTATATAAATACATAAGACAGAAATCCAATGATTATATAGATACTTTGGTACTAAACTTATCATTAGGAATGGTAAGATTTCAAAACCAGTTATTTTAGTTTTGTATTTAGTTTAGTTTTGTTTTGAGCTTGCATAACTGTCTTAGTTTACTTTCATTTAGTTATTGACATGGTTTTGATCTTCTAAGTTTAGTTTATATTGCTCTGCAAGGTTTAGTTTCAGTGTTGGTTTCAGTCTGTATGGAGGGTACTTTTAAAGGGCAATATTTATACAACACAGAACTGGTGTTACAGCATGAACAAATGCCTTCTAGAGAAAGACAATGAGCTATTTGGCCAAAATGACAAGAGTTATGTTTGGAGGAGTTAAAGTGAGGCTTTCAAACCTAAAAACACTGTACCAAATGTTAATCATGGTGGTGGTAACATCATTTTCTGGGACTGTTTTGCTGCCAGTAGTAATGGTACATTGCACAAAGTGGATGGAAAAATTAAGGAGTATTACCTCCAAATTCTTTAACTCAAATCAACATCTAGGTGGGTTGAAACTGGAACACAACTAAGTGTTCCAACAGCACAATGATCCCAAACATATGTTAAAACTGGTTTTTGAATGGATAAGGCAGGCTAACATTAAGTTTATGGAATGGCCTTCCCAAAAGCCAAAACTTCAACCCTAAAATTTGTGGACTACGCTAAAAAGCTGGGCACAAAACCAACCAATTTAAATGGACTCTACCAATTCTGCTAAGACCAGTGGTCAAATATCCAACCAGAATTATACCTGGACATGGCTGCAAAAAGTATCTGGCTGAGGTGCAAGTTTCTAAAAGACATTTAACCAAATATTACTGGGGAGATTTTATGTATCTAAGTACACATCTCTCAGTAAACATATACACTAAAATCTTCTCAGGTAACACATTTCACAAACTTGACCAAAACTAACACTAAAGACACTGTCTCTCTATATATATTTAGCACTGGTGTACAGGCATTATAGTAATGTCACTCAAAGCCAAATGATGGAATAGACCACAGCAAAGCATTTACAAAAGATCAGTTTCGACAATGGAAATCAATTTTTGACAATAAATTTAAATAAACATACTTTTTGATTTCATTTAGCAACATCCGGATGAGGACAGCCTGAAGGGGCTCAATCATTAGCTTCCTCCACATATCTAATGCCAACTGTAAAGAAAAACAAAAAGACAGGATATTAGTTGTGCTTCAGGACAGACAGATCCTAAATCGAGAAGGGCATTGAAAGGAGAAATGAAGACCAATGCAATATAACACCGATATCGAATCCCACCAATCTATCCACTATCAGCATTCTTCTTATCTCTATCTAATATAAACCCAGAGTGCACTGAACACTGCATGCGCAGCAAAGCTTTTTATGCCCACGATCAGTACCTCTCCAATCTCCATAAGCGGCTCATTCATGTCCACTCCCCCATAGCCGTACTGCAGGTCAGCTTCTGTTAGTTTGTTCTTCTTGATGAACTGCGTGTTGAGGTACCTGAACAATGAGGGAACAGATTAAAGATGTTCAGATAAAAAAAAATGTGAAAGATTGGAAAGAGGAGTAATCAGATTTTATGCTATCAAAAGAAACACTAAAATGTTGCTCAAGACTGAGACTGACGACTCATCTACAAAACACCAGTTTATATGACAGATACTCAGATTCTGAAAACGCATCTGCTGTTAGGGCGGATTCACACATGAACTGCTTCAGTTCAATTACTCACAATGTTAATTTATTAATTTTGATGTCGATCAAAAGCTGGACAAGCAGCTATATCGCTCTTTCTGGATAATTTCACAGGCACTTGAAAACTTGAACTTTTCTCAACCTTCAAGTGCAAGCACAAAACACAATTTAGCTGGCAAATGACTGGGAAGAAGGTGCATTGTAGTCTGAACTGAGTATAAGTGAATGAATCCATAGTATTTGGCAAAGGAAGCAAAAACCAAGTTAGCAATGGGACAACTTTCAGACAAACTGACACCTGCCTTCAAGCTCTAATCCATGTTGGCTAATTCAGACCACCTTAAATAGCACACAGTTTTCACAGCTGTGCAGCCTGCCTCCATCAGCGGTATAACCGTGACATTCAGTCTGATTTCTCTCATACGCTCACACTTTGACAAGAAGGAACAAAAAAAAAACAGCACTAAGTGAAAGAGCTGTCAATATACCAGGTAGTGTTAAGTACCACTTAAATAACAAAATAAATAATTAAAATTATTTTTTTTAAAAAGTACATGCACTGAAATCTACTTAAAGTAAGAAAGTAAAAGTAGCTCTTTGGAGGACGTTTCTCCCAACTATTTTTCTGTAAAACTAACTGAACCTCATTATCTATTATTGTAATATAAAATATTACATGAGAACACAAACATTATTCGAATCTAAATTTTAATTCTAATGAATGTACTCAGCTTGAATCTATTATGTAGGTCACAAACTGTGAAAGGGAATTTAAAACCAGCTCTATTCTGTGTCCTACATAGTAGAGGGTGACTGTGCCTCCACACCTGAACACAAAAATGAGTATACTCAGGGGTTACAGAGGGATTCAGCAGGTGGAGGAACCCTAAGACCAGTTGTTGTGGCTCCATGTGGGGAGAAGAATCACAACTTTCTATTGTGAGCTCCAGTAAACGATATTGGCTTACAGGCTGTGATCAGCTGACCTGTTGCTGCTCTTTTCTTCCTCTCCTGTCCTCTTTCTTACATCTTTCTCCATCTGAGTGAAGTTATCGCTCATTCTTTGCTCTCCCTGGAAATACAGTAGCTGGACCTTTTAGCTAACAGGCACACACTGTGCGACAAACTGCAGACACTTTTTGTGCAGATATTTCTTGAGCATTTAGAAACGTTGGATTTAAAATTATCTGCCACATGTTACTCTCTTTATGCTTGTGCCTCTTCTGTAGCACGAACTTAACGCTGAAGTACTGCGAGCACAGCTTCTTGACATCTGCCCTCGGTCCGGTTCGGCCCACTATAACCCCTGATTATAGCGCTATAAATTATACATTAATTATATAGTTTTGCCTCTTTGTATGCAAAAACTTTTCTCATTTCCGTTAAACCTAAAGTAATGTTTCTTCCCACCTATGCTAAACGCTGGAGAGCAGAATGGTGAAGGGCTAAATGGGGGAATAAAGGAATAAAGTTGTGCCTAAAAAGCTACGATTCTTACTGATGCTCATCGGGGAAACAGAGAGACTTTAGATGACAATGAAAAACTTTATTCTCCCTGCAGAGTTGCGAGGGATCTTCCATGAAGGGTGATGCTATTTTCTAAAGAACTGATTAGTCAGTGGGTGGTGATTTCTTATTTACTGATCTCTAATCTGGAACCTAACCTGCTCTGGAGAAGCTAAGGTGTGGTAACTTGTGCTGTGAACACAGGATAGTAATTTACCACGGTAAAAAGTGAGCCATCTTTGTAGTACAGAAAACCCAGGGTTAGCCCCAAAGTTACCTGGATAAACCAAAATCCTGCTTCATAGTGTATGCCAAAGGGGAAAGACACACAACAAATGACCTCTGCAGTAGTCTTATAGCATATCGGTTGCCTGCTCAATCCAGCAACCTAAACTGACATCCCTAATTGGTCAGTTTTGATTCAGTAGGTCGTTCAGTCCAAACAGAATGCCCTACACATGTATTTCACAAATAATGTGTTGCAAATAATAAGTAACTCTCTTCTATATTAAGAACTAAAGAGATTCAATACTAAAGCCAAGTGCCTTACTTTCTTCTCTTTTGCTCGGGCTGACATAAATTACAAAGGCATATGTATGCCCAGGGAGTCTGGTGGGAAACACACATAAAAATAGATCTAAAAGCTCTACAAGGGAGTATTGATTTAGGGTGAATAAAGACACACCAAAAGCCTCTTGGCACCTCACACAATGCTTTTCAAGGTAATATTTTAACAAATATTACAAAAAAAGGAATACTGAACCTTTGAAAGTGAGCAGAATTAGTAATATTTGGCTTTAAGGACGCAAAGCACAAGACGTGTATTTGAAAAACACAGATGCCTGGGTGGGCTCACGTCTTCATTTAAAAGTCAATGTTAAACAATGACTACAGACAATGTATACTGTGAATATGGCAGCCTCAAAGCACACAAGCTGTCCAGTCATTTTGTTTATATATATATATTTTTTAAAAATGTTCCAGTATGGTGAATCAACTTTGTGACTCAGTAATATCAAGATGAAGCTACAGACACAAAAAAACAGAAATCTTACCTGTACAAGCAGTCCATGTAGTCAGCCCCTTGACTGTACTCATCCCAGTATCTGTGGTACATCACTAGAACCTTCTCTTCTGAGTCCAGAACTTTCTAAAATACACACATAAGCATGGCAGCTATTATTAAAAAAAAGCAATGTTTGGCAGGAATAAAAGAAAACCACAGAAGAACGTTTGTGAGTGCTTACCTTGTACAACTGGCGAACATGGTTCTCAAGAAAAATCTTGGTCTCCGTGTATAGTCTTTCACCCAAAGGCTCTGGGTAAGCAACGCACAAGGCATAGATGTCACTGGTGACAATGTTAAGGAAGACTGGTAGGGATAAACATATACATTTGCAATTAAAAAGTTAATAAACAGGACCCTATTTTTCAATAACAATGCTGGGTACATCACTCTTTACACCACTGTTTTATTAAATAAGCTATATTTTGTGTTTAAAGTTAGACATTATGCTTCATCCAAACAAGCAACTAATTTGCTATACTGAGCAGCGGTGTGGCTTCACTGAATTAAACCCAGTGCTGAAACTTAACAAGAACCTCATGTTGCAGGTTAAATTCAACTTGGAGCAACCTGCCAAAGGATACGAGAACCTATCGTTCCACGTGGCTCTCTCCACATAGTCGAGCATCACTACAGCCTTGATTGTCGTCAGTAATTTGTTCCATGTCTCATCAAAATCCACCACCCGTGGCTTTAAGGACATTGTACAGTTTCTCTTTAATCCTACGAGA
>VUQK01019551.1:8648-34321 GCA_015106715.1 Bujurquina vittata
TGGGATGGGGAGAAAAATGGCCCCCCCCCCCCCCAGCGCCTTTTTTTTCTGTAAAAAAAAAGGCACTCTGAGAGTTCTAGAAACATGAAATCTTCTGCTGTTGCCATGTTACTCTTTGGCATCGCCCGGACCCACAACAGTACTGCTGTTGGGTTATACCATAAGTCACATGACCTTAATAACGGAAGAATCACCAGTTTTATTTATTTGTGAATAAAAAATAATAAAACTCTTCCACCTCCACCCAAGTACTCCCTGTACCACATACTGTCTCTAAACTATATTATATACAGTGTTTTCATGTATGTGTGTATATGCGAATTGATATATTTTTTGTATATAGTGTTAGATATTTTATTTAATTGAATTTTATTTCATCCTTCCCTGTACTTTTGCTTCTGTGATACGCAAATGTTTTAGTAATATGGAATATGTAATATGCAAAAGTTTTATCTTATCTTTTATTTTATTTTAATATACCATGATCTGCATAGATTTATTTCATCTGCAATTCTGTCAAAATGGAGATTTTGACAGAATTGCATAATTATGCTAAAAGATCCGCCACCCCAACAGAACAGCAGGAATGCTGTACATTAAATGTCCAGCAGGTGTCAGCACTCCTTCGCGTGATCAGGGTTTTGGCGAATCAGTTCGCCGGAAAGATTGGACACAACCAATGACAAAGTCATTGGTAAATGACTTTAACCAATGACTGGTTAAAGTCATTGGATTCAATCTTGGAATTATTTTATAACAGTCACAAATAATATACTACACATACTGTAGTTCTTATGGTGGCCGGGAGGTGCAAACCAAAATTACAAACTCTGAAACACTTTTCTACCTCCTTAGGTATATTTAATTTCAAGCATAATGTATCATTATTGTAGTGGCCATTTATCCACACCAAAAACCCATCAAATCAAATGGCCACTGAGGCTCCTCGGGACTGGATCTTACTCAGGTCAAAAGGTTTAAAAGATGATACAATGTCCATACAAAAGTGCGTTTGGTTCGGTTTATTCGCCATTATGCAGCAAACTCACAGACATGAACGATTTGGTCTGCAGCCTCTCTGTCACCTGGTAAAAAAAACATATGACCCGGTGCCTGCTGCCCCTCCCACTTGACCTACTTATGTAAATTAAGTGCACACCTGCTCAGCCATAAACCCAAAAAAATGAACCTAAATTTACCAAGAGAAAAATAAACCATAAACTTAACCATAGCAAGAATAAACTCAACACTTTAATTCAAAAAATTCTAAAATCCATATCCAAAAATAACCCACAAATAGCTCCAACAATCAACATCCTAAATTTCAGATGTTTAGTGTCTATTGTTAAGTCTCCTGTGATTAGATTACACACAGGCGTGCTCTTTTTGGTCATTAGCAGTCAGCAGCCAACTTCTGAATGCAATTGGTTGCACTCAGGGGGCTGAATACTTCTGCACGCCACACGTTTCAGTTTTCTATTTGTAAAAAATGTTTTGAATCATGGATAATTTTCTTTCCACTTCACAATTGTATACCACTTTGTGCTGTTCTTTCACATTAAATTCCAGTGAAATATATTTATGTTTGTGGTTGACAAAATATGGAAAAGTTCAAGGGGTATGAATACTTTTGCAAGCCATTTTATGTCTTAAAAGCATCCGACATGGTCCTACTCTTGTTCAGTGTGAGCATAGCTTTTGATAATAATACTTTACACTTAGTTTAGTAATGCTTAAATTGCAGAGCTTTTACTTATCATTTAGCAGTTTAAAAATCTGTTATTTCAACTGTTTGAGTGCTTTTTAAAACGTGTTTAACCATACAGCCTGCTGTTGCTGGAGCTGTTACAGAGGACGTGGAGGCTACAGCAGCCAAAAAGTCTGTGATCTTTAAACATTTATGTTGTAACTTCTGTTGAGCAGCAGCCTCAACAATGGAGGTGCAGAGCATGGTGCATTCAGACTCAATGTCCTCAGCTTCCCTCAGAATGCTGTTGAAGTTCTGCCAGAGGTGGAAGTTGAAGATCTCGCAGACTAGGGCCTGCCAGGCATCCTCACTGCACCCTCACAACACGTTTAGGTACGCCAGGTCTGTCCAGCATCTTCCCCCACCACCTGATCCAACTCACCACCAGGTGGTGATCAGTTCACAGCTCAGCTCCTCTCTTCACCTGAGTGTCCAGAACATACAGCCACAGATCTGGTGATACAATTACAAAATCGATCATCGACCTGCGACCTAGGGTGTCCTGGTGCCATGTGCACTTATAGACATCCTTATGTTCGAACATGGTGTTTGTTATGGACAAACTGTGGTTTGCACAGAAGTCCAATAACGAAACACAATTTGGGTTCAGATCGGGCAGGCCGTTCCTCCCAATCACGCCCCTCCAGGTCTCACTGTCATTGGCCACGTGAGCGTTGAAGTCTCCTAGCAAGACTATGGAGTCACCAGACAGACAACCAGGCAAACAACAGTCAGGACCCGTTTTCCGGCTCGAAGATGCAGGGAAACAACCTTCTCATCCACTGGAGAAAACACCGATGTACAGGCAGAAAACCGGGGGATATAAGAATACCCACTCCAGCTTGCCAACTCTCTTCGAGGGCAACTCCAGACTGGAACAGAGTCCAGCCCCTATCCAGGAGACTGGCTCCAGAGCCCAGGCCATGCATTGTGGTGAGCCCAACTATATCTAGCTGGTATTTGCCAACCTCCAGCACCAGCTCAGGCTCCTTCCCCACCAGAGAGGTGATTTTCCATGTCCCAATAGCCAGTCTCGATAGCCAGGGATTGGTCTGCCAGGGCCTCTGCACTTCAGACCTATGATGCCTCCTGCGGGTAGTGGGCCTACAGGAGGGCATCCTATTTTGGCTGCGTCCGGCTGTGCACCACGGGCTAATGCCCGGCCACCAGACGCCCTTCCTCGAGCGCCCTCCCCAGGCCTGGCTCCAGGGTGGGGCCCCGATAACCCTATCCCGGGCAGGGCAAACTGTTACCTTGTTCTTAACTCCATAGGGGTCTTCTGAACCGCTCTTTGTCTGGACCCTCACCCAGGACTAATTTGCTATGGGAGACCCTACCAGAGGGACAATCGCCCAGACAAGATAGCTCCTGAGATCACTGGGACACACAAACCCCTCCACTACAATAATTCACGATTCTGCGATTCACGGAGGAGACGTCTTGACTGTTTGACTTAAAATCCACTGTGGTGGTGTACAGAGGCGAAATTTCAAAAAAACAAAACAAACAAAAAAAACCCACTGTCCACCATGCTGCCCAGTACAGTGAATTCATTTTCATATTCTAGAAACCAATTTGAGATGATTTGAGTTTTGAGGTATGGCAGATCAGAAGATAATGTGGTCATAAAAAGATGGAAATAGGCAGTAACAGGACTGAGGTAGGCTGTGTTGTTTATGGTAGGGGCCAAAAGTGTTGCCAGAAGATCGAACAAACACCACGGCTAAGTGCTATCTAACATTAACACGCATTCATACTCTGACGGTTGCATACCCCGAACTGCTCTCTGATGCCCAATGATACTTTGGCATGCAGACTGGAGCAGCCTTATGGTTAGTAGGTGACCTGCTCTACCTCCTGAAGTACAGCCACCCACCAGATACGCCCGATGCTTTCATGTTGTTTACACCAGATTTTGTCCCCGAAACTCAGGCCAGGCAATGATTTTCTAGTCTTCTGTTGTCCAATTTCGGTGAGGCCGTGCAAACAGTTTCCAGTTCCAGTTTCCAGGATTGGAACCCAGTCTGGTTTTCTGCAGCTGTAGCCATCAGCTTCAAGGTTTGATGTGTGTTCAGAGGCTCTTCTACATACCTCTGCGGTAATCGCTGGTTATTTAAGTTACAGTTACCATCCTATCAGCTTGAAGCAGTGTGTCCAGTCTCTGATATCTGACAGTTTGAATATCAGCAGGTCATCCTGATAATGTCTACGATACTGAATGCATTGACTGCTACGATGTGATTGGCTGGTTCAATTATTGCAGTACAAAGCAATTAAACAGGTGTACCTTACAAAGTGGCCATGAGTGTATCGCTTAGTGTCAATACATTCAAGATTATGAACATCATTTTGCTGCTTTACAAAGTACATTCTACATGCAAAACAAAAGATTGATGCTGGGAACTCTTTATTAGCAGGAATTTACATCATTTTTAGGCACATACTACAAACAGTTTATCACACCCTAACACTATGAAACAGAGCGCTTGAAACATTTAAACTGGTCTCTATAAAGATGAATAGATCAGGTTCTGTCTCTTGATCTTTAAGAGTACTCCTCAGGGCGGGAGCTACAAATTTACTGTAATTCAGTCAGCTCTCCAACAAACATTTCTTAAACTGAAGAGGAAAAATATTTCAGATTTTGTTTAAACTGTCTTTTAAAGCATGGTATTTTTTTTAAATACAGTAACTTGGAAAAATTTATTTAACCCTTTCCCTTGTTGTACCCATAATTTTTTTTCAAATGTATAAGGGCTTGATCATGAATGCTGGGGCCACATGAATATCCTATAACAACAGTTAAACGCTGATCTCTCAATATTCCAGTATGTTTCGTGGCTAAACATTAGCGGTTATCAGTTGTTGTTCTTCTATCTTCCTATATATTTATGAAGCTGGGTTCTTTCCAGTGATGCATGAGGAGGAGGAGGATGAACATGTTTTCTGTGGAGGCAAAACATCAAGACACATGAAAATTGTACTTGGCCTGCAGCATTTTTACTTTTATTGTAGGTCATTGGTTAAATTTACTCTGATGACAGAAGTGTGTAGTCCTTTTTATTTGTTTTTTCAATTTGTGTTTCCATCTTACAGATGGCTTTCACAATGTTTAAGATGATAAATAAAACTATGACCATGAGAGATTCTCTCTAGCTTACTGTGGCTCAGGGATGCCAGACTCCCCTTTACATGTCATTTAAATTGTTTTTTACTTAACTATTTTGGTGTAGTATGAATAGCCCTAGGAGAGGTCTTTATCAGCAGAAAAAGCTGTAAAACATGTGAAAATATAGTTCAAAAGTCCATAATCTATGTCTCCTCCATCATCCAGTGGATTAGGAGTGTTGCCACCTTAGCGACTTTGTCGCTACATTTAGGAGTTTCCAGATCCCTCTAGCGACTGAATTCTTTCTTCAAAAACGCGACCAGACACAAATCTAGAGACTTTTTGCGGCGTTATCTGAGACTTTTGGAGACTGCACACCAGCCCTTCTGCAGTTACTGTGCTCAGGCCTGAGCCCTGCCCCATCGCACAGCACTGACAGGTGATCACTGTCACAGCTGCGGTCAGAGCAGAGAGACCCACATACTGCACTCAGCATCCACGCTGCAAGTGAATCAAAGCCAGAGCTGATCCCACCTCCCACCTGGCTTACTTAAAGGGATGTAAATGCAAATGTTGCTTCACTGCTACAGTTGCACTAAAATCCAACACTGGGCAAATGCAGTTTGTTTGAGCTTTAATTGTAATTCATAAGTTTATTTGTAGCTCTAAACATATTTAGGCCATTTTCTTTTTTTTTTACTCACTTTTTGTCTCTCCAGAGATGGTATTCCTCTCTCCTACAGCCTCTTTCACAACTACATGCAAATTAGGTGATGATATCATGTAGTGACTTCTAGTTACTTTTAGGACAACCAATAGCTTCTTTCTTTAGCGAGGAACACTGTGGATTGAGTCTTTGCCGGGCCTATTCTGGCCCCAGGACCTTATGTGTGAAACCCCAGTGCTGCAGCCTAGCATTTGCTGTTGAAGGTAGAGTCAGACACAATATATTCACGTACCATAATGTTAATCCGCACTTCTCTTCCTTCTGTAAATCACTGGTGGAGAAAAGATTGAAGCACAATTTGGAAAAAAAAGTTGAATATTTAAACATCTTCTGACAGTCTAAGAAACTTTAAACAGCTAAATAAATATTTTTGAATACCAGCTTGGAAATACAGTAAGCTAGCATGCTCACCTGTGCCAAAGTTTACTCCTGAGCAAGTGACTAAAAGAGCAGAAACAGAAAAATCAAATTGTGACAGTTCTGCACACACTCTCATTGAATTGAGTCTCACTGAACACTTCACATTGAATTCCTAGTGGCCTACCTGAGTAATGTCTCTTAGGGCAGAAAGGGACTTTGCTGCCCTCTGGTGTGAGTGGAGCTACCACCACATGATCGATGTCCCCGCACTGGATGCTGCCAAAGTCACAGCTGTTTTCTCCAGGAGATGCGGTGCAGTTGTAGTCAATACCGTTCGCCAGCATCTCTGCGATGTAGCCGTGGCTGCTCCCAGCGCTGCGCCAGTAAACGCGCAGGGTGTTATTGGCCGTAGTGTATAGCTTGACACGTGATGGACAGCAGGGACCTACAACACAGACATGCCGATGCAGTGATGTGAATATTATCTCAAAAACTACCAGTTTGTAATTAATGAGTGAGGAAAAGTAGATTACTCTGACTGTGTTTGAACTATGTGTATTTAAACCTAAAGGGACACACTGCAAAGTGTTTAAGAACACTACTAAAAATTTGGATTTATAAGCAATATAAGATTTTATACTTGCCTGCCTTCATCATCACTAGTCAGAGTTGTTGTACAGCTTTGGTGTGGCCATTTCATCCCTCTATCTGTACGCACTTTTAGTCAGTGTTTACTTAAATACATAGAATAAAGAGCTTCTCTCCTTTTAGGGCAACTCTCTTTTTAAGCCAGCTTTCTTCTGATTTGCTACCCTTGGCAAGCAGAAGGTTTGAACAACAGGCGGCTGGGGCTTCTGACCATGACCTTATGGGTATGAGCGGCCAAGAAACCCCCCAAAAACACATGAAAGTGAGCAGTTAGAGCAGTCTGAAGCCTTGTCTTTTGGGACATGCACATACAGTGAATAGACATTATTTGAAGCCTTGTCAGTATTTCATATGGGCATCCAAAATAAAAGCATAACAGGTGTGTGCATGTTTTAATAAATGTGTCAGAGCTCTCTGACAGCCCAACTTTGTCTACACCACTGACCGATCTTTGTTACTTATTGGTCGACATATATGCAGAACACAGTATAATTTTGGCATGGCCAGTTAATTAGAAAACACTCACTGGACGAGAAACCCTGATAGGTGCAGTTGGACTTGTGTCCGCTGTGGCTAAACGCCTCCATGGTGACAGTGTAGTTGGTGCTGCAGGTGATGCATCCCATGAGGCAGTGGGAGTCCCGGGTATGGCAGCGGGCATGACCGCGCGGTGATGTCAGAGAGGTGATGAACGAGCGTGCCCCTTTGGCGTGAGACCACGAGACGTTGGTCATCGCCTGGGTCACCTGATCCACTGTTATATTCACTGGGCAACACGGTTCTGTGAAAGATAATGAGGTGTGTGGAGATAACATTTCAATTAATGTACAGTATTTATATCAAATACAGGAGTTTAGGACATCTTCTATGTATTTTAGCATCTAAATATAGCTCTCGTAAACTTGAAAAATTGCGATAAACAGGTAAAATGTTTTAATCTTCAGTACCCTTATAATTACCTGCAATAAACTCACATATGAACTTGCACAAAGCTGTAAAGTCAACAGCAGGAAGCACTGATGCATCAGTGAAAGCCTTCAGCTGCTCACCTGTTTCTATATACTCTGAGTAGCTCGGTAAACTCTGGCCAGCGGCAGCAGTTGCTATGACGCTCACTTCGTAGGAGGAGCCACAGGAAAGGTTAGTGATGTCACAGCTGTTTTCATTGGTGGTACAGATGTGTTTGTCATCATCTCCATTTGCGCTTACAGTGTAATTAGCGGCCCTGTTATCTGCAGTCCAGCTGACAGCGACGCAGGAGGAGTTCTTTGACTTTAGCATCAGATTCATTGGCATGCAGGGAGCTGATGGAGACGGAGGAGGGAAGGTTGACTTAACGATTTCCACATTGTTTAGGGGACCCTCAAAATTATGAGTAGGCATCTATTTTGTGATATTGTAGCCCTTTAATTCTTGGATATGTGTTTATACCTCATGTATATACCTGTTTCTTTGGTGTGAGCTTTACAAGCGCTGTTGCATCCGCTGATTTCATTACAGGGGATCACCGCCACACTGTAGGCTGTGTCGCAGCTGAGGTCAGAGAGGGCGCACACTGGTGCTGTGTCATTACAGAGGACGACCTCTGAACCGTGTGCAGTCCGAGTCTCATACAGCACTGCCCCCCGCGAGGGCATCCACCTGACCTCCAGAGTGTCGGTGCTCACCGTCGATACAGATACGTCCTCTGGACAACACGGCACTAACAGATAGATGGAAGCACATAATGATCAGCGAATCTCACTATGACTACAATAAATGTCGTTACTGCTGCTACTTACAGGTGGTGTAGTTGAGAATTTGTCCTTGAGGACTGCTGCCAGCGTCGTTGAAGGCCTGCACAGACATCAGGTATGTGTGGCCACACTGGCAGTGATAGGTGCAGTTGTTGCTGGTGGTGTTGCATGTCTTCACCCTGCTGCTGCCTGTTTCGATCAAGGCAGCGTAGCTGTCAGCGTGAGGCACCATGTTCCACGTTAGAGTGCAGTTTCCTTCTAATGACTCCACAAGTGCCAAAGACTGAGGTGGGCAGGGAACTGCAGCACAGCAAGGCAGGGAAATTAGACACACTCAAACGTAGCATTCAGTGGGGTTTGTTAGCATTCAGTGGGGTTTGTTGTGGAACACAAAAGTCTTGTGTAGCATATTTTATAATAGCATTGTTTGCATTGTAGTTATTATAAGTTTTAAAAATTTGTAAGCAATAAATTGTTTTCTTTTAGCCAAATGAACAATATAGTACATAAAAGTGTAGACATTTTCACATCCAATTTTGATTATATTATCTTCAACTGCTCATAAGAAAGAGTTTTAAAAGCCTCAAAGTGCTCAAATTATGCCTTAGACTTGTTCTATATTGCCCTTAGTGGTCCAAAAATTCCAGCTTGCTGTGGAAAAAAAATTTTTTATATGGAGCATTTCAATTCTAAATATGAATTGATGGGAATATGAAGGACAGGTAAAAATGTTTGTCATGCCACACAGAATATCATGTATTTTACTCAAACAGTGATCACAGTTTACAAAGTGAGTACCATATAATATTTAAAAAACAATCAACTGAAATCAAAGTAACGGTCATTTGTCATTTATTTGTCATACTTTGGACTTATATTGGCAGCGAGATGATGCCCTCTGCTGGTTATTAGAAAGAATGCACTCTTCTGTTTGCAGACCTGGAAGGAAGTTTCATTTGTTCATCAGCAGAGTGCAGCTGACACATTCATATCTCTGCTACTCACAGGTGATGAAGACCACGGGGCTAGATGGGCAGCTGGGCCCGGCCTCATTTGATTTAATGACTTGGATGGTGTGTACGTCTCCGCATCCCACTGCGGACAGGGTGCAGGAGCTGGATGTGGTGTTGCATGTGAAGCTCAGGTCACTCGTCACGTGGTACTCAGTGGGTCTATAGAGCTCCGGGTCAAGCACCCAGGACACCAAGAGTCCAGGCACACCGGCATTGATCACCACAGACACACTGACAGACTGTGGCGTCCGGGGTCCTGTTAAACGACAAAAGATAAACACAAAACCAGCAAAGGACTAAACTGGAATATAAACAGGAACTAGTTTCATTTTTTTGATTGCATGTGTTTATTTCTTGTATTTAAGTAAAAAATAATAGCTTTTTTTTTGCTTCATTGTATTTTTCAAAAGGCTGCTGACAGAGTTTTTAAGATATGATTTTAAGCTAGGTGTTCAACTACTATAATGCAATGTACATCTGTACACTAGTGCATGCCAGCACAACAGAACTGTGAAATAAAAACAATAAAATGCTTTTATGCCATGTTGTATGTAAATAAAAGCAACAAAATGGGCCATTTTAGCCCATTGAGAGGTGGTTAGTATGCAGCATATTAATATCTCATGTATAATTAAGTTTTTGTGGAGATAAATTAAATGCTACTGCTGTGAAATTTAAAATAATTAAATGCTTTCATAAGGAGATGTAGATGCATACATGAAAAATCAGATCTTTTTAGCTCATTGCTAGACAACATCATGACTCCATAACATCTGATATAGATAAGAACCTTCAAAGAGGAATCTGTGGGCCAAGTTTGGTTTCTCGGCTCCTTATCATGTAGGAGGAGTTTGCAGAAAGACAGATTTTGTGTATTATAGTAAGACTGTAATGTTATTTTCATACACTTTTATGCTAATTTATATGTTGGTCTTCAAAGTGAGTCCTCATACATGAGGACATTTTACTGCTAATAAGCGTACTGTGTTGAATTTTTATGAAATTATATTTTATAGATTTTGAATTTGTGTGGAAATTTTCAAAGCACTCACTGAGAGGCTTTGAAAGTCAGTATTTCCTCCTTGTAGTATTCCTACATTAATCAAGCAAAATGTAAAGCTTACGGCTAATTTCCCACAATAAAACTCTGAATTATAAGACTGTGTTTTAATGTTGGCTTTGGTGCTGCATTCACTGACCCTAGATCATGGTTTAGCTCCCTTCTTAAGCGAGCATTCTTCACGCTCTTCGAGGCTCTTACTGAATAACATCCTGCACCATAGTAAACACAAAGTGTGTAATCACTGACAGAGAAGTGTCTCAGCGCCTCCTTACGTGTGGTCTGGTTGATGTACCAGCTTTCTCCCTCTCGACCTTCAGGATCCCAAGCGAAAACCGTTATGGTATAGAGCGTGCCAGCCTCCAGGCCAGAGAAGGTCAGATTGGTGTTGGAGGTGTTGGGCATGTCCATGATTGTGTTTGAGCCAAACTTGTATATGGATATGGTGTACTGGACAGCGTGAGCAACAGGGTCCCAGGATACAATGATGCTGTCGTTGCTCGGCGACGAGCATGAAAGCTGAGGAGGAGCCAAAGCTGTGGAAGAGCAGTTTAGACGGCTTTACATGTAATATATGGTTTGAGGGATGAATATTGTAGCTCATTATTAAAAGTCAAAAGAGTTAATTAATGATATAATTCTCTGAATTCTAAAGGTTTATTGCATCTTATCTTGACGTGGGCGACAGACAGAGAGAGAATATGGAGAGCTGAACAGGTTTTCATTTGAGAGCTGCTGACTGAACAGAGATCAGTAAACTCATTCCAACACCGAGAGGCGCCAACCGTGAGACGGTTTGGTGCACGCTTTATAGCTCACGAGGATCAAATGTCCCGCCCTGTGGTAAAGAGGAGGTTAGAGCCGACAAACATTTAGTCGGGATGAGGTCAGCTTTTTGTGTTTGACATAGAAGGCTCAGCTTTGGTTACCTCTGATACAGGAGAGGCCCTTAGGGTTAAAGATGCATTTCTTGCAGATGCAAACAAACCTGGTCTGATTGTGATGATGATGATATGTATACTATACCTTCAGCTGAAGTATTGAATATACTGGCTGTGCTATTTAGACAATAAAACAGATCATGTGACTTCTGCAGGGCACGGGGTGTGCTGAGGTACTTACTTTGGGGTTCTCAATTAACGTGAGACCAGTTTCGCCTCTGGGTGATTTTGCTTTCCAGCTGCGAAATGGATAATGTGAAGATCCTACACGGTGGAAAAGAATAGAAATCAACGTACCTGTCTTTCCAGTCTTGGGAACTGATGGCTGGCTGCGGCCTGCGTTGTTCACGGCCATGATGCTGAGCGAGTACTCAGTGTACGGCACGAGGGACGGAATCTTAGCTGGGGAGGAGGACACTCTGTCCTCTCTGAAGAAGCCCTTGTTGTTCTCGACACGTATGATATAATAGTTCGCCCCGGTCCTCAAGTTAAACTCCACAGTCAAGGTTGTGCTGTCCTGTGGCTTCACTGTCGTGATGGGATCCATCATGTCAGGGGCTGAAATAGTCAAAAACCATTCAGAACGGCTTCCTGCACGTGGACACGTGATCTAAATATTAACTTAGTGCTGGACTTAACATCAGATTTAAGTGATTACGGAACAGAAAAAAACCCCACATTTTATATACTGTGAATCTCCCTAGGTACATTTTGGAGGATCATTTATTGAATATACCTAAAATAAATCATTGAAGGCATATTTATCACTGTGATGGCTGCAGTCATCTATGCAGTAACACTGCCCACCTTAAGCTCCAGCATAATATTCACAATATTGAATTCTATCTAGATAAAAGACCTCTCGCCCTGTGTCAGCTGGGATCTGCACTTAACTTAGAGTATAGAACTGCATATGAACTCTAAGTTCAAATGAACAACCTTGAACTCTACGGAGAAGAGGCACTTTACGTCTCCGTACCCTTATTACCTGTCCAGAGTGAAATTTTAAAATGCAGCCTTTTAACAATGAACCAATTCTATGCTATTCAAATTATCAACTACAATCCTACATAATGTGATGCAGCAGAAATAAAAACTTGCTACAAATATGCTCTGCAACCTTTAAAAAACCCTCTGGTTCCATTTTTAAACCAGCTACACAACCTGAACTTGAACCCTCCAAGGAAGAAGATGTTATTAGGACAAAGTCAGGATCAGTCAAACTCATGTAAAAACTGTTAGTTTTGGACATTAAAATGAAGGACAACACAAGAATGTGTTCTTAATGTCTGAAACAGTGTGGGCATGGACTGAAGTGCAGCTCACCTGTTGACGTCTCCTCAGATGCAGCGCTCAGTACTTCGGAACCGCTCAGAGCTTCAACGGTGAAGTTATACATGATGTCTGGAGACAGCGAAGTGACAGAGCCCATCACTGTGTTCGGACCAAATGATACAAAAGTGTCGGGTCTGCTCGGTGAAGTTGCGGTGATCTTGTATGAGGTGGCTCCAGGGTGCCTGGTCCATCTGAGAGTCACAGTCTTGGATGTTGCAGAGAACACGGATACTGTAAAAGCTAATGAGGGCAGAGAAATAATGCATTTTACCACCCTGAGAAAAAATAGTTCACACATGCAAATGATGATGCAACAACAGTGGGATACATAGTAAAAGACCACATACAGTACCTGTTTGGGCTGCAGCCTGCAAATTAAGATAAGAGGATCTGATTAATTGTTCTGCTTAATTTACTCTAAGCAGTAAATTCCGTGTCAACTACATATTTTAAGCCTAAAACAGTTACTCCATTACTATACCTGTGAGCATATGCCCAGTAATATAAAAATCACCAGCCACTTCATAGCACCCATTTTTCACGTTTGTGTCTGCGCTCCCACTTGACAGCTTCTGTTTGATTTTTAAAAATGTGTCTCTCTAATGTTTTTAGTCTTTTCTTAAAAATAGGTGGTGTCTGCATCCTGAAATACCTGCATCAAACTCCTCCCACTGGGGGGCAAATTTCCCATCATACTGAAGCAGGGAGATGGGGCAGGTGTAGGTTGAATGCCATGAGAAGAATCCACCTGTGAAGGCATCATGTTCTGCACTCAAGGGTATATTCACTAAAATGTGGTGTGGAGATAATAATGGTCTGGAATTTCCCTCGTTGGAGGTCTCAGATCCTCTCTTTTTACAGTAATAGAGATAGTACAGAAAATCCAACAGAATATCTCATATTTCTTGCATAAATTTCAATTTTGAAAGTAAAACCTTTGACTTAGTATGTCAGATAGATAAATACTGGCTGCACTACATTGCCAAAAGTCTTCACTCTTCTGCCTTCTCGTGCATATCAACTTGAGTGACATCCCATTCTTAATCCATATGGTTCATTATGCCAGCCCACCCTTTGCAGCTATAACAGCGTCAACTCTTTTAGGAAGGCTTTCTATGAGGTTTAGGAGTGTTTATGGGAATTTCTTACCATTCTTTCAGAAGCACATCTGTGAGGTCAGACACTGATGTTGGAGAGAAGGCCTGGCTCATGGTTTCCGCTCTAATTAATCACACAGGTGGTCCGTCGGGTTGAGATCAGGACTCTGTGCAGGCCAGTCAAGTTCTTCCACACCAAACTCACTCATCCATGTCTTTATGAAGCTGCTTTGTGCACTGGTGTGCAGTCATGCTGGAACAGCATCCCCAAACTGTTCCCACAATGTTGGGAGCATGAAATTGTCCAAAATGTCCTGGTATGCTGACGCATTGGATTGCTGGATGGAGAAGTGTGATTCATAAATCCAGAGAACATATTTTCACTGCTATAGAGCCCAGCGGCGTTGTGCGCTTTACACCACTGCATCTAATGCTTTGCACTGTGCTTGGTGATGTAAGGCTGCAGCCGCTCACCTGTGGAAACCCATTCCATCTCTACACACTGTTCTTGAGCTAATCTGAAGGCAGCATGAAGTTTGGAGGTGTGTAGTGATTGACTGCAGGAAGTTGGTGACCTCTGTGCACTATGTGAAGACCCCACTGTGATTTTACATACACCACTTAGTGGCTGAATTGCTCCAAATTGCTTGCACTTTGTTATAATACCACTAACAGTTGACTGTGAAATATTTAGCAGTGAGTTGAGTCCAGTTGTTACATTTTCACAACTGGACTTGTTACACACCTGGCATCCTATGAGAGTACCACACTGGAATTCAACCCTGAGAGCGACCCAAGCAGGTGCTCGGTTTTATACATCTGTGACCACTTAAGTGATTGGAACACCTGAATTCAGTGATCTGTCTGTCTGTCTGTCTGTCTGTCTATCTATCTATCTATCTATCTATCTATCTATCTATCTATCTATCTATCTATCTATCTATCTATCTATCTATCTATCGCGCTTCAGCACTAAAAAACTACAACGTACTCCGTCGCACACTTGCTGACGCGAATGACGTCAGCATTTGTCTGTCTTTCTTGACAGGAAGAGGCGCAGAGGGGAAAAAATCCAAGATGGCAGGAGGATCAGAGTACGGGTTGAAAAGAATAGTTTGGAAAAGTAAGTTCATTCCAATAGGAGAGTATTTACGGTGCTTATAAAACAGCGTAACAGCTGTTTATAATGTGAAAAGTCCTAAACTATGTTTAGCAAACGTTTTCCTCTTGAATGACAGTGAACAGTTTCATTGAGCTCTTTCTTTGCACCGGAAATTTACAAAATTGTAACGGAGAAGAATCGATAGAGAAAACAGCGGCAGACTAAAGTTTAATTAACACTTGCCCCGCTTGTTTGTCACTACGATACGGACCATTGTACGGGCTTATTTAAGGTGCTGTTTTATGGGAGTAGCCGGGTATGAGGTCACTTGATGTCTGCAGCCGCACCTCATTTATGCTGCTCGATACAAACTTGGCGTCCGATTTCTGTCGTGGTCTGTTTTCTCCTCTGCATTACGTTTGTCTTGCTCTTATTGGTTGTGGGCTTTTTGTCACCAACAAGGCTGGTTTGTGTTGATGTAAAAATGAGGGTCAAGCAAGCAGCTAAAACTAAAGCAGTCCAACAGAGCAGAAGCTTTGTTGATGCTGACATGTATCGGTATCCCTGTGACAGACTGGAGACTTGTGCAGGGTTTACAGCTCCAATCTTCAGGCGACCCTGCATGGGAATATTGATGGATGATTGGAATTACCACACCACAAAATGACCATAAAATCCTTGACCAGCAGATCCTAAATTAATGAGGGTGGTCATCAGTCAGGTGTACTATAATAACAGCCTTGGTTCTTAATATGGTAATGTTACAACCCTGACACTTTGCTTCAGCTCGTGAACGCTGAAATAACCTTGTCAGTGAGTATGTACTGTAGTTGTTTAAATAGGTTATTCCAAAAAAATAATAATAATAATCCCACATGACCATCTCAGATTTGCCTGAAAAAAGTTTCAAAGGAAAGATGTATTTATCAGGAGTTATGATGAACTTTAGGACCCTGCCGGCATTAGTTTTGTCAAAAAAAACAACTAAAAGGGATGACGTTTGGGCTATTTTTGACGGGCTCATTTAAAATTCCATTATCTAGAAATTACTTGAGCTTGGTCCTTTAATTTTTTTAGGGTGTGGCTCTGTTATTCTGCATATTAAGAGTGTAGCTCTAGTTAATGTAGAACAATGGATTTGAACTCTCTAAATATTTCACTGTTTGATCTCTGACAGCAGATTTGGAGGACTGTAGAAACCACAATTTGCAGGTGTGCAAATTACAGTCCAAATCAGCTGAAAGTTTCACAGTTATTAAGATATAAAATCTGAGATGGTCAGGAGGGAGGCATTTAATCAGTGTCTTATCTATACCATGGATATTTCTAATTGTGTGAGGTTCTGTTCAGTGCAGTCGTTTTAACACTTGAACTAAGATACATCTTAAATAGTCATAAACAATAACTGTTTTCTGATCTTGGTCATGTTCTGTGCCCCTTACAGGAATAGAAGAATCAATTATTAAAGACTGCAGAAAATCTGAAATATGGAAGGTAGGACAACCCACCATGTACCCAACCATGTACTCACTAGAGCTCCAAGACAAGTACTTGCATGAAAGGTCAATTTTCAAGTTACAGAGTCAACTTTGATATAATTGATTCTCACTCACACATTTTGTCTTAATAAAGAGAAATTTTCATGCGGGACTCTAGGGCCTGTCACCATATTACTGTGCAATGCATAATTTATGGGGCTTTTTCACTTTGTCTTCTTCACAGATATTAATTCTGGACCCCTTCACCACCAAACTCCTCTCAACATGCTGCAAAATGTCCGATCTGATGGCAGAGAAGATAACAAGTGGGTGGAATGATGCCCGTGCATTTGCTTTTATATCATAAAGCTATACTTGAAACTGTGTGTGTGTGTATTTATTTAGTTGTGGAGGATCTGTACAAAAGCAGAGAGCCTGTTCCAGAAATGAAGGCCATCTACTTTATGACACCTACAGCTAAGGTTTGCCATTATAACTCTGTGATTTTCACATTGGAGTTGAATTGCAGCTTTTGTTCCTGCTTTCAGTTTCCATGACATTTTTTAACACATTGCCATCAAACTCTGCTGTAATTTCTTCTTTTCACAGTGTGTGGAGGCCTTTATAGCTGATTTCAAGACCAAACCTAAATACAAAGCAGCGTACGTCTATTTCACTGACTGTAAGTTACTTCTGTGTTGCTGCTTGAATCTGCTTCATCAGCAAAATAACAGATGTTAAACTGTCGTGATCAAAATGGTCACTCAAACCTTTTTGGTTGTGCAGACTGCCCCGATGACCTGTTCAACAACATGAAGCTGTACTGTGCAAAGTACATACGCGTCTGTAAGGAAATAAACATCTCCTTCATGCCTCAGGAGGCACAAGTAGGTGTTCAGTTTGCCAAGTGTGTGCTTTTTTAGTTTCTTTGGTAATAGTCTGTTTCCTCTTTTTATTAATATTTCCACACAGGCAGTGTACTCGCCTGTTACTGAGAGAAGTTTTCCTGTTTTAGGATGTTTTGGCCATGGGACTCTTGAATAGGTGTTGAGATCTTGAAGATGCTTGATATTGCATTTCTGTTGCTCAGAGCCTCTTTGGCCAACTTTTCGCTTTCATAATGCACCGGGTGTTTTCAGTGGATCACAGGTCTTGACTGCGGGTGGGACAGTTTAGGTTGTGGAAACTAGAAAACGACACTGTTGGAATATAAGTTATTGGAACTCTTGCTGAAGCGAGTGAGGTTGAAAAAGAAGTCATCTGGATGGCAGTATATTATTAAGTGTTTATTTCCATTTTACACATGATCTTTTTTAGGAACAGGTTATAATTTAGCAAACTGTTACCCTGGTGGCTTGGGGACAGCACCTGGTCAGTCTTATTGTTAAAAAAATAGATTTTGTGGATATAAAGAGATGTTGTGAAATAAAAATGATACAATACATTTATAAGGTTATATATATGCATAAATCCTGGAACCAGGCCATTTCAATCTGTTGCTGGCTAGTATTTAGGCAACATGATGGTGTCATAATTTCTGATACAGATGAGAACCTACAGGAGCCTAAGATACCTGTGCACCAGGTTTGGTTGCTCAGTTTTCAGACAAACACATGGGCAGAAATTTTGTAAGGAATTAAAAATGATCCATGTGCTGTTTTTACTATAAACTCACAAGCAGATCATTAATTGAGAGGCCAGTTGTTGTTTATACTGTGATGTTGAACCCTTTTAAGGTTTTCACCTGTGGTAATCCCGGAGCTTTCCGAAGCATCTACAGTCCCAACAGTCAGGACAAAAGGAAAACACTGGAGACGCTGGCAGACCAGCTCGTAACGCTCTGTGCCACGTTGGACGAATACCCGGGGATCCGATACAAGAAGTAAGCTAGAGAAGATTTCGTTTCTTAGGTTACAACACACCTGAGGCCCCCGAGCAGAGTGAGACTTTTTATGAGAAGAACTTAGAATAAGTTCCCTATTTATGGTGGGAAATGTTAGCAAAGAAAGTGTTCGTATCACTTGTTTCTTAATAAGACTGCTCATGAAGTGAAAAGGCTAGAAATGTATCTTATAAAATTCCCTCTTAGGAGAAATAGCTGTGGGGAAGTTTATTTGCTCAAAGCACCTCAGAAATGAAACTAAGACTGTATTTAATTTGGATGTAAAGTAGAGCAGGAGCTGTGTGTGGCATTATTTACAGAAAATGCAGTTTTGTGTTTTGTAACTGCTGGATTAACTGATACTGATATCACTGCAACCTTGACCTCAACCTTAACTTGACTCATGGAAAAAAATTGTATCATAACTAGAGACAGCAGCATGGATAATGCCAGATTCCTTGCAGAGATGGTGGACAGCCGGCTGGAAAAGCACTACAAGCTGGATGACAGTGGCAATAAAAAGGTGAGAGGTCTGCTGAACAAAGCATTGTCAGGATGAATAAGGTCTTTACCCTGGGTGTAAACGGGACCTTGAAAATGCTGTATTATTTTCCCCTACAAAGTATCACATGACAGAATAAAATATTCCCGCTTTCCTTCAACCAGACCACAGATTTGAAAAGGCAAAAGTTTGCACAGTTTTTATATATAATGCAGTGTTGAATTTTATTGTTCTCCATCACCAGGAAAAGACCCAAGCCCAGTTGCTGATACTGGAAAGAGGTTTTGACCCTGTGAGCCCCATCCTGCACGAGCTCACCTACCAGGCCATGGCCTACGACCTCATTGATATCAATAACGACACCTATAAGTAAGACAGTCTTTCTCTGCTGGATCTCCCTGTACTATAAATGATGCTCTATACGGTCGGGCTCATATGACAGACTAGAAATCATTTGTCTGGGTCATTTTGTGGCAGGTACAAGTCTAGAGATGGCTCAGAGAAGCAGGCGAAGCTCAATGAGGACGACATGCTCTGGGTGAAGCTGAGGCACAAGCACATCGCCGAGGTGTCAGAGTAAGTGTGGAAAATCAGAAGGGTGGTGGTGTCTTTCTGTGGTTGCTGGCGCCCTCAGCTCAACCCTGTTGTCTTCCTACAACAGGCAAATTCCCAAGATGGTAAAGGAGATATCTGCTAACAAGAAACAGCCAGACGGGAAGGTGCAGTGCTGTTGTTTCTGATTATGTGATCTTTTAATTGTGTATTTTAAAAAGCATGTCTTGAGCAAACATTGTTTTATTTATTTATTTTTTTAACCCAGATCACAATTAGCAATTTGGCCCAAATGATGAAGAAGATGCCTGCATTTCGTAAACAGATGACTGAGGTATGTAGTAAAACTTTTGTAGCGATAACTGAACTCACTTTGAAGTAATCTATTCGTCTCAAGTTGGAGATTTAACCTGGGTCGTGTGTTGCTTTTTGGTTTTCTGATGTAAGATAACTCTTAGATCAGTTTCCACCATAAGGCTCCATAAGGCTATGCAGTCATTATGTTGTGGTCGGGTTTGGTGCCTCCACAAGCTGTTATCATGAAGGGTTTGCATTTCATGCTTTCAGCAGTTAAACGGATTGAAACAGAAGGGTCGACTCTTACTGTTCGCATCTGTTTTCTGTCTGAACTCCAGAAAACGGTTCATCTCCAGCTGGCTGAGGACTGCATGAAACATTACGGAGAAAATGTGGAGAAACTCTGCAAAGCTGAGCAGGTCTGTTTGTGCTCTGTTATCAAGATGTGACAGTCACTCCCTTTGAGCTCCAGAGTATTGTTATTCAGCTGAGTGTGACCTTCTAATCAGAGCTTTGGAGGAGCGTGTCGGCTGAACCATGTTGAATATGCTGGATGTTTCTGTGCAGGACCTTGCAGTGGGTTCAGATGTGGATGGGTCGAAGGTGAAAGATCCCATGAGGACTCTGCTCCCCGTGCTGCTAAACCCATACAGTAAATATGACAAGATCCGAGCTGTGCTTCTCTACATCTTCAGTCTCAGCGGTACGCCAGCCTTCTCCAATCTGCCTCTGTTCTGTTAAGCAGTGTTTTGCCTTGAAGGCATGCTGTGAACTGCTATGCAGTCTTTCCCAATAAACATTTTCATTTTGTAATCATTTCTTTTTATAAATCACCCATTTGTTGAAACAAAAAACAAGCAATCCTAAAAATTTCTGTTTGCTAAGATCCTCATGAAGAATTGTTTTGACTAAAAAGTTAAAGTGCTAATTTGTCTTTTTTGCTTTTTGGTTGTTTGCTTTGTGTAAACAGGAACAACAGAAGAGAACTTACACAAACTTATTGAACATGTGAAGATCGAGGGAGAGCCGGAGTTTATCCAGAACTGGAAATATCTGGGTGTGCCCGTCATCACATCGGTAGTTTGAGAAAACATTGTTTGATTCAGAGTTTTAATTTCTATTTCCCCCAGCATATTTCACTCAGGGTTTCTTTCTATTTTGCGGCATTTGATCTTGTTGCTGATTATTCGTGTACTTTTCTTTCCAGCCCAGTTTCTTCTCTCGTAAACCAACCCGACGGGATCGGAACCAGGACGAGATATACATGCTTTCGAGATGGACCCCTGTGATAAAAGATGTGATGGAGGTCAGTGATGGCAGATCACCATGTGGTATTCTGGATTGTTTATCCCCTTACTTTCATGCACATACAGGACTCTGCATTATTAAGCCCCAGTCTGAGTGGCCACTGCCTTGTGTTTTTGTGTTTTATACCATAAGTACCCACATTTGGATTAGAGAGTGGTTAGCAAGCTGCATAAATCATAAACTGTGCAATGAGAAGATTCATATAGCTGCTAGTTATTGCTAACTAATAAAATAATAGTTTTCACTCAACAAAACTGAAGCAGAAACGTCTTGGATGGGTTGTAGCTCTCTTCAGGTCATATTATGCATTAAGTTATGCATTAAGGTTAAGAGGCTCCTGTTCAGTGGTGGGAATTAGCTCTTTCAGCACCTGTCAATCAAACCATTGAGATGGGTGAGCTGTAAACACAGTTAGTTGGCTGTAAAGTTGTTTATAGAGAATGAAAGTATCTGATGCTGAAACCAGTTTTTGCATCAGGCTATAAATATATTAATTTCATTGCTGATTTGGGGGATAATGTCTACGGGACCCGGCTCACTTTTGGAGCGAGCCTCGAGTGGACATTGGCTGAACTGCAGCGTTTGGCACTTCTGCACTGGCTTCATCTTTCATCCAAGTCGTGGTTGCCACTTGCATCTTGCCAGACTTTATCTAACTTTATGCAACTTGATCTATTTCATTGTTCATAGTTTCAATGAACTGTGGAAGCAGAAAATAACGAGGTTATCAGGTTTGGGTCATCTGATAAGCTGTGTCACATGTTTGTGTTGCTCTGTACAGTTTTCTCCATCTTAACAAGTGTAAGGCACAACAAGGCATTAATTTTGTGTCGCTTTGTTGTTTAAGGAAGATCATTTTGCTTCTATCTGTACTGATACTCATATGTTGTGACTGGATTTTAAATATGTTGATATAAAAGCTATAGTTGTGCTGCCATGGCTACGTTTGCTGGTGGCTGTTTGTGTGTGAGAGAGTAAATGAGATTATAATACAGTTTAAAAATCTGTAGCATGAGCTCTTTTGTTTCTTCTGCTCATCCTCACTCACATTTCCTGTTATTATCTGACAAAAAGTTCTCTTCACCTGAGCACCTGGTTTCCTGTAAAATGTGGTTAAACTATTTCCTCTGAGAGCAGAAAACACTTATGTGATGTGTGGCAGCAGAAAACCTGCTTAAAATAAGCTAAAGCCCATCTGCTAGTCTCAAGTCGTTATCAGTATAAAGCTGTTCAATACAAAAATTGATAAGCTGAAACATAACTATTTGAGACTGAGGAAAGTTTGAAAGGCATTTGTTTCTCAGTCTGTAACCTGTGTTTTGGAAGGTACTAATGCATTTTGCTGTCACCGTGTAGTTGTGTTATCTTCCCACAGTTAAAGAATCACACCTGCACTCGGCACCAAAATCATTTGTCATTTGTTCTTCTGTGAATTATCTTGACTTCTGCGTGAAGTTGTCCTCACCGACATAAAGCTGTCTCCTTTTTGTTGTTGTTTACAAACTGACTGTTTTTGTGGCATTGATGAGGTAACATTTTTGCTTCAAATATGAAGAAAACTGAATTCTGAAGTATGGTCATGATGGTCAAAGAATAACTTACTGAATATTTTGTTGCATAACATCTATAAGAAGACCACTGGGCTTTGTGTGTATATAAATGAAATGTTGGTAGGATGCCTGAACCAGTGAAGGTTAGTTTAAATCTTGCAGAAGAGATCAGCTTTCTGTGTCACATGACTGTTATAAATGAAAACATCTGTTTCTAACAGGATGCCGTAGAGAACAAACTGGACACCAAAGACTGGCCGCACCAGTCCGAGTGTCCTGCTGCCTGGAATGGCTCCGGGGCTGTGAGGTGGGTTTTGGGAGTGACTGTGCTGGAACGGGGCTTCGGTGTTTTTAACACGGGCTCCAGACTGGCTTTTTTAAGGCTTGGTTCTGTTAACAAAGTTACATGAAGAGTGTACTGTTTTCTGGATATATTTCTCTTTGTTATTGATGAAAGTGGCACCTGGCTTTTTATTTCTACCTGAAGAATATATAGTTTAGCAATGTTAAGTGTTTTTTACACACAAAACCTCTTTTAACGGACAATTGAAGAGAGTAAGCGTGTTGTTAGTAGATTGTGCTACCACAGTCAGTTTTTTTTTAACCCTGTTAAGGCTGAAACATGAAATAATTGCTAAGAAATTCTTGCCTCTTGGATTTAACGGTTTAATCTATCCACACCCTCTGACTGTTTTTCTTGTGTGGAGGATTTTCCTGTTTCTTCTGCGTTTTCCTCTAAGCTCTCGGTCAGTTAATGGTTCAAATGCCCTCCTGCTCCACAGTGCACGGCAGAAGCACAGAGCCAGCACTCAGGAGGACCGCCGGACCGGCTCGCGTCTCATCATCTTTGTCATCGGAGGAATCAGCTACTCTGAGATGCGCTGTGCCTACGAGGTCACCAAGGCAGTGAAATCCTGCGAGGTCATCATAGGTAAGCGTTAGTGCAAGAAAACACTCGAGCCTTGCTTCATAGCAGGCACGCTTTCAGGAAGTCAAAATGCTTGGATGTTAGTTTGCAGAAGAGACAAAATGACACTATACTGCATGTTATTTCCAGCTGTTTTACGCCCCCTACTGGAGCCAGTAGGTCACATTTTATGACAGGATTTTTATTTTATGTAAAGTGGGATCTGTTTGCAATTTATCCTATCCAGGATCTTCCCACATTTTGACTCCAACCATTCTCCTGGATGACATCAAGGCTCTGAGCAAAGGCCCCATGGAAAGCTTTACAGTAGAGGACGAGCGCAACAATTGAGAAGGTTTCCCACCCAACATTTCCCCGGAGTCCCCGTTTCTCTGCATCCCATAACACTCAGCACAGCTTCGTCAGTGGAAATCTGAAGGGAATTTCCTTTATAGTTATTTTAATATCTATTCAAACCAACTCCATGTTTGTAGTGGGAGATATGAGGAGCTCAGTATATGATCTGTGATTTGAATATACAGATGATATTAAAAGCTAATTGACCTCATTCTACCAACAGAATTTTGAGTAAAGATGATCTAACCTGACTGTGTTTGTCTTGTAAAAAAATGTTACAATTTGAAAGGCTTCTAAGAAACCTGGAGAAACAGAATTGCTGATGTATATAGTGTATGTAAGCACCAAGCCCCTGCTGTGCCTTTTTGACTTTCACTTCTGTCTATAAACGCTTACTGGCTTTTGAAGCGTATTTTTAACAGTGTATTTACATTTTCCTTGAACAACTGACTAATAAATGGATGAAGTGGTTCAAGTCTTGGGAGTTAATTTTGCCTTTTTTATGGACTGTGGGTGGAGTTAAAACTATGACTAGTAAAAATGCATAAGAACAAAAGGAGATTTCCTAAAATCCTGGATAAGCTGAGAAAGTGTACAGCACAACAGCTGTTTGCATCAGTCGAATGGCTCATTAGAAAGTGTCAAAAGTAATGTGAGGTGACATGAACACAGAAGTCCTGCTGAGACCCGGCCCATCAACTTTTGCCCTCTGTAGTGGACCTCACATTTTCATGCTTGGGCCGGGACTCGATTAAAATTTTTAATCGAGTTAATTACAGGGTCTGTAATTAATAATTCATAAATTATCAAGAAATTAAACACTTTCAATTAAAAAAAGTTTTTGCTACAAAAATTTGGAATGACTAGATGTATGTGCTTAACAACAAACATGTTTATTTTTTGTTATTAAACCAACAGATTGGGCAAAGTGCTGTTATAGTTATTCAGATTTCAAGTATTTCAGGAACCCCTGATTGTTTAACTTGTTTGAAAAATAAATGTAAACAGAACACTAGACAATAATATCACCATTATATTTATTTTGGACTTTAACCCCATGTCTTTGAACATGTGGGAGGAAACCCTCGCAGAGGGAGAGAACACAGCGAGAGCCCCAGGCCAAGGTGGAATCGAACCCAGGCCTTTCACATGTTATGCTAACTGAGGCAGCAGTGCTAACCACCGTGCAACGTGAGTTTCCTCCGAGTACACCGATTTCCTCCCACATTTGTAGCTTCAACTACTGTATACAACAGCAGTCTTTTCAAAACGATTTTTAGAGCTAAACTTGTCCCTCAGTGGACCAAGAGAAGCGGCTTCATCGCACATCGTTGTTTGCGGATGTGTTGCTGTCGCTTGTGCATCAGATTTACAGGCGTGCTACAACAAGCGAACACAAAGGTTCCGGCTCCGAACTTAAAAAAAAAGAAGGGGATTAATTGCGTTAAAATTGTTAACGCGTTAAAATCTTTGTAATTAATTAATCGAAATTAACGCGTTAAAGTCCCGGCCCTATTTCATGCACGTCTATTCAGTTTTTAAAGAAACTCAATAAAATCCTTTTGTACTTGTGGCAGGGCAGACTCGTTCTGATGAGCCTGCCAGCCTTGGCCAATGAATGAGTGGCTGTATAAGAGGAGTTCCAGCTGAGTAGCAGCACACTGTGCTCTGGTCACCCGTATTGTTTGTCAAGTTGATGTCCTGCTGCGGTGAGTGTTTCCTCTCTTCCTGCTCAAACAAATGTATTTCTGAGGCTAACCCTTTCATGGTTATAGGTGAAGGTCTGCTAGCTCGCTACTCCGTGTGGCATCGCGTTTCTGCGGGTGGTTGTGTGAGCCTGGTCGAAGTAGGTAGGTGGACTAGTAAAATTACTGTGAGCGTAATATTTCTGGCCGCTTAGTAATTTCACACCTGTTAAATGCAGCGTCCTGCGGCTGCCGTACCGGCAGCGACGACATCTTCAGC
>VUQK01019552.1:0-33217 GCA_015106715.1 Bujurquina vittata
GACTGTTTTTTAAAGAATAAGTCAGCCTTTTGTTGTTTTTGCTCAGTATCTTTTCTGTTTACATTTTAATAGCAGAGCTGTGAGTGTTTTGTTATGGAGGAAAAAAGCATTCATTTATTTGAGAAGGATTATTATTTAAACATGCCAATAGTTTATTTTTGAGCAATTTCTCATGTACATCTACAAGTGAATTGAAAAAAAAAGTGCCCGTGTGACTCAGAAGTGCCTTTTTGTTTATACCTTTTAGGAAGAAAAAATATATCGTATATCGCCATTCAGCTAAAAAATATTGCGATATTATTTTTGGTCCGTATCGTCCACCCCTACCAGAGAGAACCCACGTAGATACAGAGAACATGCAAACTCCACAAAAAAATGTCCTGGCCAGATGGTGGATTAAACACAGAACCTTCTTGCTGTGAGGCAATGGCTCACTTCCTTTGGAGATATTTTTAATATTCAAGTAAATTACACACACACCCCCCCCCCTTGCTGATGCTGATTCGGCTGACATGTGAGTCATAACTGGTTTTGTGCAATCCCATTCACTATCAAAAAAACCCTTCACGTAGTCAACGGCGCTTTCTGCGATGTGGAAACAGACCCTGCAAGAACAGTGGAGTTCCTCTTTCATCAAGCCTCTGGAGACCACACATGTGGACATTTACTGATAAGCTATTTAAAACCTGTTGAGAAATTTTGTTTGTATTTCACTAAAGATAAAAAAATAAACAAAACGACAACATCATCATCAGAGATCACCAAATTTATTTGGATTCATCCTCTGTGGACCATGAGTATCTATATAGTCCAATATAAGGCGTGGCTGTGTCTCAGTAGGGCAGGTCATCTACTAATCAGAAGGTTAGTGATTTGATCCCTGGCTCCCCAAGTCTGCATGTAGAAGTACCCTTGGGCAAGATACCGATAAGCCCCCCCAGAGTGTGTGTGAAGCGCCAGAATTAATGTGTGCGAATGGGTGAATGAGGCTTGTAGTAAGAAAGCTCTATATTGGTACAGTCCATTTATCCTATTTCAATTTGGACTGACAGAAGTTTGCATCCACAGATGGATGCTGCGTGAAAAACTCAAAGGACCACTAGCTCTTGTGTGAAAGCTTTTATGATGGTTGAAGGTTGTTTCAGGCAGTCAGCCAGAAAAAAAAAAGTTCCTGCTTTAACATCCAGGCACACACATTGCCTGAGAGTTTAAGCCGTTTCAGATGGTTTTTAAAACAAGGTGTTCTGAAGCAGCATCTGGCTGGCATTACACACGAGGGGAAAATAAAACCGGGAAAATCCTACATCCCAACCGCTGACTCAAACAGAGCCCGAAATGCCAGTCTTCCCGTACACACAGCCAAACAGTATAGCCTATCCTGTCGCTATCGTTTGCAGGGCATCTCAAACAGAGAGCGAACGAGGGGGCCGGGGTCAGCAGAGGACGGGAGGCCTGTTTCATAATCTTACTTCCCACCGATGTTCTGAGAGTGCTCCTCCTCTTCCAGTATGTGAGCCGTCGGGACTGGAAGTTTACCGTGAGGAATCGCTGGAGGAGGAGCAGGCCAGAAGGAGGAGGAAGAGGAGGAGGGTTGGAGAAGGGAATGAGGCAGGGATGAAGGCGAGAGGAAAGGGGAAGTGATCTGGGAGCAGGGATTTCTGTCAAGCCTCTCTAGGATTAGCAAACAAGTGTGCTACAAGTGTGATGGGAAATGTTAAGATTATGCTCCTCTCTGTGTGTGACCTGATCTTGCTGAATGACAGGCTCCATATTGTCTTATTCTGTCTTCATGTTATCTTTCAGATATACCACATGTTAATGTTCAAGTTATCTTTTATTGCGCAATGTTCTGACAGCATCCTGTGACCGTGGCAAATAGATAACTAGCCTCTATAAATATTCATTTACAATCCCCTCTCTATCAAAAAACAAACATGCAAACTGCTGCCATTTGCAAAGAGAAATAAAACTCAAAAGACAGCCTAGTTGCATGCACAGATTTTTACAACACTACCATGTGTCATAGACTGCTGAGGGCAAAAAAAAGTAAGAGTATAATCGAGAAAATATTTTCCTTAAAACCATAATTGCATTAAAAGCAGCCTGAAACAAAAACATGAAGCTGGGATAGGAGAAAAGAAAATGTGGCTCTGCCTCGTCACATCAACGGCAAACAATAGACTGCCTCCTCCACACGCGCCGTCACTCTGAGCGACATGTCGTCAACAGCTCGAGCACGAGTTTAGTGTTGAGAAAAATCTAATTTGTGAGTTCAGTTCAGTCACAGGAGTGATTCAGTGGTTATGAGAAGACGGGAGGAATTCAGGAGCCGGCTGCTGTTTCCACACCATCTGCCCTCTGTGCTCACGTTGTAAGCCTGTCGATGGCGAAAAAGCACCACTACGCATCATAAACATGGATGAGCACCAGCATCCAACCTGAGCCAAGACTCTGGCTCCATGTATCAAGGTCAAACATAGTGGGGGTCTTACGCAATCCTGCCCAGGCTACTGTGATCAAACCCTAAGCTGTTTTCACGCATGAAATTGGGAAAATGTTGGGATAATCAGGTCTGGACATTAGCCAAAGCTGTCTTTTCTCACATGTAGCACACAGTAGCAGATATTCCTCATTAGTCACGTTCTCACATCAGCTCCGTTTCATTTAGGTGATACATGCCGACCATTCATGGCTGTTCTCATGTCACAACCTGACTTTTTTTTTCTTTTTTTACTAATGAGCCAGCAGGTTAAAGATCTGCGGTAGATGTTTATATTCTGACACGGAACGCTGGATAGGATCTAGAAAAGTCCAGAGCTACAGTGCGTGTGTCAAAGCGCCCCCAGAGCCTGCTTCTTCTGACAGAGTCCACAAGGGGAAGGTCACTAGTTGTGCTTTAAAAAGGTAGGTTTCCTGTTCACAACTAAACCAGAGGGTTTGACGGAAATTTACCCACACACAAATGCAGCTGCAAAACCCAGATTTCTTGCACCACCTGAGGCTAATAGAAAGTTCCTAGAAAAGCTGCCAATGATTGAACACATTCAGTTTTGCTTATATGTAAAATAAACAGGAAAGCTTTTTTTTCTCTTTTACAGACACAGACTGTGTAGACTGATGCACTTCTAGCGGTTTTTGATTGGTAGCATTAACTTTTTATTTACCCTCTTTTGCCCTTGTGAACCTTAAAAAAAAGGGTACAGTCAGTGGTTTTCTGACCTTATTTAACAGAAAAAAAGAATCCTGTCCTCATAAATATACACTGACAGTGTGTAATTTTGCCTGCCAACAAATTGATGCGGTCTCATAAACTTTGATTTAATCCGACGAATACATAGGACATACATTAAAATCAGCAGCATTTACAGACAGAATTGAGACAAAAACTGAATTCAGAGTACAGCTTAGCACAAAAACATCATGTCTACACTTCAGCCACATTTGCCTTATATTAGTAATGAGGGAAGTGACTTTTGTGCCATTTCCTGTCACGGTCACTGGCTGTTAAAACACTGAAATGGTGACACCGTCGTGTCATCTGTGTGAGAGTTCATGCAGCCTTTAGGAAATGAGGTTTTCACTTATAACATCAGCTGGTGCTGGGTGTTAGTGTCACATTTAGCTTGCAGCATTTTTAATATTGCATTAATTAAATTCACTTTGCTTTTCCTTTTCTCTCCATCACACGCACAAGAAAAAAAAAATATATCAAGGGATGATTGAGCAAAGGCCAGTACAACTGGTTCCCACATGAGGATGACCCAATTAGCCAACAGTGAGACTTTGTACTTTGTGTTAGGGTTGAATGAGAGTGCCAGCTGCCTAGAACTCCTGGCATTGGCCGGGGCAGCTTGCCGGCATCAATAAATCAACAGCTTATTAGCCCCTCACAGTGCAGCCACTCTGACCAGCTGACAAAGTCAAATGACAAGCAATTAAATCACAGGTAAGAAGAAAGTGATTATAAGGCCAAAGAGCAAAGATCCGCCTCGAGGGAGTCCTTAAATTGGGGAACCTACGTCACTGCATCCACAGGGGGCCCAGCATCCTTTGCGCTTCCCTTTTCCACACTGAACCAAAGCGTTATAACAAGCCCTCAATCAATTACTCGCCAGCAAGGCACAGAAATCCTTTCTGCTTCTCGGTATCTACAGAAACATCTTCTTTTCCACAGACTTGCTTTCAAACAAAGTGTTATTGATACAGTGTTGAAAGCATGTGAAGTTCGGCCTGGCAAGCCAAGTGCAGCATTGATATGCTGATCGTAGTCTGGCTGTGTCCACTGAAGGCCCAGTGCACAGTGCTCAGAGGGAGAAAGAAAGGAAGCATCTTCTGCCTGCTAAATGAAACAGCCCTCACTCAGCGACTACCTTCCCCATCCTCTGCCTCGCAGTAGCGTGAGACTAAAGCATCCTTGGCAATTTGGTTCCCATGTAAGTCCCGGGGACACGTCATCTTATGGTCACTTCATGACAGAAGCTGAGGAAAGACAGTGCTCTTGGATATTTCGGTCTCTGCCGCGCTGTCGCACATTTCATGTCAACATTAGTGCCGAGAACAACTCAAAGCCAGTAATACTCAATCATGAGAAAATGACTGTGGAAAACCTCAGCAGGGCCAAATGAGAAGGGGCAGGGTAAATTTGGCAACACTGGATTTAAAAGACTCATGGGTTGAGGAAGTGGAGGAGGCATCCTTAGTATGGGAGTGGAGTGATTAATCTTAGTTACAGTACTATGATTACCTGACACCAGTTATTTAGGTGTGGACAGAGGACGGAGCTGGGAGCACTCATGACAGACCATACTGTCTACTCAAGCTTCACCCATATTTCCAATGATCCTGACTCTGGCACAATATCCACTATTGCCTTTGGTTATAATTTTTGTTTCTTTTTTTTTTTTTAAATAAGAGCAGCGCTAAGAAGCAGCACCATGTGAATGTATTTAACAGCTGTATGTTGTCCCAATCCTTTGACAATATTTCCTTCCCTTGATTAAACCTCTAAGCAAACCCAACAGAGGACAAGAACCCGGAACATTTTCTACGTATTTCTACGTCTGTCACTTTCCCCGAGCAACAGAGCAGACTTAAAAAACTGCTGTTCTCACTTTTTGAGCTACCAGTATAAATGAATCGCGCTTCAGACGCCAGCGACAGGGGCTGGAGCTGCTGCTGAGACCCGTCCAGCTATTCTACTATAAAAGGGTAAACAGCAATGGGATGGAGGAAGGAATGAAAACAGGAAACACGCAGGCTGTGAATGCAGCAGCCCTGTTAACGCTGAGGTGAGGCGGAGGAGGCACGGTCATTGTGGCTGACGCTCTCGGGGGGTGGGGGGGGGCAGGCGCTCAGTCAGGCTTCCTGTCTTGGCACACCCTGCACTGCCCATTTCCTGCCTGCCTGCTGAAAAATGCCTAAATCCACTGCATCCCCCGCCTTCAGCTAAAACCTTGCTCAGTCAAGCCAGACAGGGAGCAGCTGAGACTGAACGCTTCGCTCTGTCTCGGTTTCCTGCCAGATCCCTCCAGGTGTCTTTGTGTGAATGCACTCAGACCTTTAGGAATACTGATAATTAAAATCAGCTATATAAATGCTAATGAATGACCTAAAAACAACAACAAACACAGGATCTGAACAACCAACGCTCCTGTGCAAAAGTCATGAGCCATCCCTCATTATTCCATGGAGTCAGGCTCGTCATTTTTATCCCATCTGGCAAATTTATGCAGAATTGATGTCACATACTTTAAGCCAGTTAAATTTGATATTTACTTAATGACTTTTTAAACATTTTGTTTTTAAGTTTCTGGGGAGTTTCTAAAATGTATTTATTTTGACAGTTTGTGTCCTCCACAGGTAACAACTGCATCTGCCGATGGCAGTTTTAAGATTATAGTAAAGGCAAACAGTAAAGTCGTGGGCTAGAAAATGAAACCAATGAGCTGACAGAAGTGAAGTGCAGATTTGGAGATATGTCTTTGTGGGTTTGTCCTTATAAGAAAAGTCCTGCTACATACAGAAATTATTTGATCCAACTGATTAATCCAAAAAAATACAAATTACAGCAAGTTTTAAGTTTGCAGTATGATGTAGTGGTGTAAACAGCTTTTTTTGTAAATCATACCTCCAATCAACATGGCTCTTGTGCAGCTGGTACGTGACTTCAGGTTTCACTGACTAAAAATACCCACCTGTTCTAGTAAAAATACAACTCCCTTTACAGTTCAATATGCACAACCAAAAACTGTAAGCTAGCCTTACCATGGTGCATTTCACACAAACAAGCAGCCTCCACAAAGGTCACAACAGCATGAAATAACACTTTTTACAAATCCATTCAAAACTTGGATAATAACTGGAAAAGCATTTTTGGCTCAAACATTTTTCCAAGTGCGACTCCACCCGACCTAAAAGGTCACTGCTCTGAACAGAGCCCTCTGTGTTGCTCGTTTCAGGACCGTTTTGTGTGTTGCATCGGACATGAAAATTGGCTCCTGTGCAACGGTCTCTCCACGGCTCTTGAAATTCGGCCTGGATTGCGCTGAATCAAGGAAGGTAGAGTGATATTGTCTTTGCGTGCTTAAGTGACCACACAAAGAAAGACGGAAATGACAAACCCATGCATGTTACACAGGTGTCACCAGAGGTACTGGGAAGTGCGCATATTGATCTGCACCATTATCAATCCAGAGTGCTGAATTTGGAATGCAATGTACAATTTTATCATTGAGTGAAGGTGAAACCAGCCATCAGTCTGGTAAGGACATGTCAGTCATGTGCAGGCCTCTGAGGGTGTAATTGGGAGTTTGTTTTCCACCAAATGCACCGAGTATCAGCTGTCCCAATAATAACAGGGAATTTGGTGATGCAGATGAGCCCAATGGGATGACGCGGTCTCATAAGGGCCCATTAAAAAACATGCAAACATACAGCTCCAGGATGTTTGGGGAGTGTGATCTAACAGCACAGGGCTTCTGTCGCTGAGAGCAAAGGTGGAGGGCAACAGCTGGTTAAAGTCACACATAGGCTGAAGGCCAGGCTCCAGTATAATTATGCTCTCAGTTCTCTTCATCCCCATGGCAGGTTTATGAGCCCCTCCTAACCTGCTCTGCTATCTGCAGCCCTCTGAAAAAGCTTCAGCTACTCAGCTCAACTTCCTGGAGGCTGGTGACATCATGAAGACGCATCATAAAAGCCGGATCTGTGCACCTCAGCTCAGCCCACCTGCTCACAATGCATGAGCATCACAATGTTCGTTTGTGTGGGTGTGTTTAACCTGAAGAAGGTCACTTATGCAGAGATTTAACACCAATTATTAAATATCCTCAAGAAAAAACATTTAAATTTGTTCAAGAAATCTTTTTCCTGCAATTCCTACACAAATATTACAGCACCTAATCAATAATACAAAAGAGTGACATTATCTGCGATGCGTTCTTTACTTTTCCAGTCTCTGAAGTGCTAATGGGAATGTCTTAGCTTAATTTTTGCTGTAATAAAAAATAAATCACTAAATCAATAATAAATATCAAATTGATGACAAATGATTAATAATTTCAGGTATACTCACACAATTAACTCTGTGTTTTTAAGACTCTTCTGATAATTAAAGCTAGCAAATCTGCCATTTTTTTATTTTAATATTTAAAAAAAGAGAGAAAAAAAAGTTTGACCTGAAGCAACAATGGGACACTTGTTCAACTGCTTGTTAAGACAAATTTCCAATCAGCATTAGGCATGTAGTCATGGTCAAGATGAACTGCTGAAGTTGAAACTGAGCATCAGAATGGAGAAGAAAGGTGATTCAAGTGATTTTGAATGAGACATGGTTGTTGGTCTCAGTATGTCAGAAACTGCTGATCTGCAGGGATTTTCCCACACAACCATCTCTCTAGGGTTTACAGAGAATGGCATGAAAAAGAAAATATCCAGTGGGCAGCAGTTCTCTTGCTGAAAATGTCTTGTTGATGTCAAGACAAGAATGGCCAGGCTGCTTCCAGATGAAGTGAAAGTAACTGTAACTACTCGTTATAACCAGGATATGCAGAAGAACATCTCTGAATACACAACATTCAGATGCAGCACACCAGGTGTCACTCCTGTCAGCTAAGAACAGGAAATTGAGGCTTGGGCTCTTAAAAACTGGACAACAAAGATTGGAAAAACGTTGTCTGATCTGATGAGTCTCGATTTCTGCTGCAATAATCAGATGGTAGGGTCAGAATTCGGTGTAAAAATGTATCAACTGTGCAGGCGGCCTGTGGGGGTTATTTTTTCTGTACACTTTGGGCTCATTAGTACCAAGTGAGCATTGTTGCTGACTATATCCATCCCTTTATGACCACAGTGCAACAATCTTCTGATGGCTGCTTCCAGCAGGAAAACACACCATGTCGCAAAGCTCAGATAATCTCAAACTGGTTTCTTGAACATGACAATGTATCTAAATGCCTTCCACAGTCACCAGATCTCAATCCTACAGAGCACCTTTGGGATGTGGTGGTAGTGGAGATTCATATCATGGATGAGCATGCAAACAAATCTGCAGCAACTGTGTGATGCCATCATGTCAACATGAACTAAAACCACTGAGGAATGTTTCCAACATCTTGTTGACTCTGTGCCATGAAGAATTTGGGCAGTTCTGAAGGCAAAGGGAGGTCCAACCTGGTACAAGCAAGATGTACCTAATAAAGTGGCCAGTGAGTACACTGTGCATATCTTCAGTCACATTCCTCAGCAAGTATTTCATCTCTACCGTGCATCACTACAGCGGCAAAGCACAGTCTGCAGTCTGGGAGTCTCATTTATTTTGACTTTGTTTGCATACCACTACATGCCAAAGAATCACAACATAGTGGACAATAATTTGCAGAAATTCCTTGAGGGGAATATGTAACACTTTCCCACTTTTTTCTTCTTTTTTTTAAAGCGGTTCGTCTAAAATAACCTGTTAAATGCAATTGAATGATGATCCACTAGGAGACTTTCCATCACTACACCTACACCATGTCTGCAGTGTGTGCACCATGACTGACTTCATGTGGGCAGCTGAGTTTTTTTATCCCCCTCACAACAGTGATTTTCCTGTTCAGGTTTTCATAAGCCCATAAGGATCCAGTGCATTTTTACACCATCTACTCTCTCTGTTCTTATTGTTCCTGCAGATGTTTCCTCAACAAACCTCTCGACATTCTCACCTGGTTGAGGATTACTGGAGAGTGGACTCTGGATGGAGTTTCATCAGACACCCTCCCCCACTTCTATACAAAGGCTAAAAGTGCAACCCCTCCATCCATCCTTGCTGGCTGTGAAAAGACCTCTGTTGCATCATTTACATCACTCTGAGTTAAAGGAAGGTGTGCAGATAAAATGTGAAATTAACCCCAAATACATCATCTGCTTCTGATGAAAATGGCCCATAATCTCAGTGGACTTTAAAGTCACACTTAGTGCCACCTGCACACTGACACACTCAGTCTTGCTTTTAGGTTTGTCTCCACATCGGGTGCCAACAGGATGCCGCAACTGACATTCATGGCACATTTAAAGTGTGCCTGCAGAACTTTATCCACTAACCTGCAGTGGGAGACTGACAGAGCAGACATTTTCAGAAGCTCAATCTATTAAAACACAACATATCAAAGCCAAATGTGTCAATGCCTTCCTTTCCTTGCAGCTCTTGCACTAGAAATGTAAAATGTCCACACAGTAAGCTACATTTAAAAAAAAAAATAAACCTGTTCTCAGGCTCTTATTTTCACCATTTCCCAACTAAATGCAGCTCTTCTTTCACCCAGCAGACCCCCTCAACTCCTCCCTTCCCCCTTCAAGGACCCTGCGACCCCAGTTTGCAAACCACTGGAATAAACACCGGAGACCTCCAAGCCTTCACAACAAAACCCAAACTTCCCACGACCACACTGAGCTGCTATGCAATAGCAGACAGCAAGCCCCTGCTTGCACTGAGCCCAACTTGCATGCATTCACCCCGGTGCGTGTGTTCAAGAGGACTTCTTGGACACCACCCCCACCTCCACAAAAACATGCAAACCCCTGTATCTGTTGCTTTCTCTCTCTTTTCGCCCCCCACCAGGCCTTAGCTTAAATAAAGAAACCCTAATCGGGACTTACGATTTTGCTCAGATCCATGATCGTCCTTTCAAGACGGCGAGCCGGGATCCTCGGAGCCGAAGAGGACTCTGCTGGCTCTATCCTAACGCGCAGTAATTAGTAACGGGAAAGCGACGGAGGCAACGAATGCATTTGGGAGGAGAAGGGGGAAGGTGGAGAGGGCCGTTAGCTCAACATGTGTCCCGATTTGGTATTAAAATGCTTCTCTATTCTCCCTTCCTTCCTTCCGCGCCCCGTCTCCTTTTCTCTGCGAGAACTACGTGATCTCTAATCGGCGAGGACTTCCAGCATCCGACCCGGCGAGGAGCTGAAGCCGTCTGGGAGGAAAAACCCGGAGGACTACCGCTGACAATAGGCGCTCATTTCACCGCTGCTTGACTTTAAAAAAAAAAACAAAAAACACCCTGCTCATATGAATCAGCCCACATAGCTGCAAACACCGAGACAGTGGGCTACCTTTATTTTGCAAATAGCCCGCTCTCTTGTTAGACAATAGTAGCATGGAGCCTGCAGAGTGGGATGGCTCAAACACGGTGGTTTTCAAGCTGGGGTCCGGGGAACCGCCGGGGGTCCTAACAAAAAAATAGGGGGGGGGGAAGTGGGGGTGCAGAGAGACTCCAGGAAATGAGAAAACAGCACAACTTTCACCGTGTCTCCATTCACTAGTAGGACTAATAAATGATTACCTGATCTCAGCTGCAGCAAGAGACAAAAGATCACCCCCCCCCCCCCATAAAAAGCATCATCTTCCTCAGTTTGGTGATCAGGTCATTTGCAAGAAAAGGTGTGGAAACAACAACAAACAACTCATGTGCACTTATATGTAATCAAAATCACAAATGGTTGTGGTAGAAAAAAACCCTAAAATCGTATACTAGGAAACATGGCATTATACTGTAGAGCCACTACTGTGATAATATTTCCATATGTTCCCATTAGTAATGATGCCTTTTTCCTTGACTGCAGTGATGGTGAGGCCCGGAAAAAGAGCAACTTTCAGAGATGAAAAGTTGGGAAAACAGCTCAGCTTCCACGAACAGAGCAATCCTGGGTGACTGATGCCCCCATCTGGTGTCTCTGAGAGTCTCAGTTATTCTGTGTTTGTGGCAGCATGGGGAGGGGGAGTTGAGTCTTGTAAGAGTTGAGAGTTTTATGCCTTTTTTGGACAATTTTGCCACATGACAGAAAAATGCCATAGCAGGTAAAACAGGTGTTATTAATCCCATGAATTAAGGCTATGCACCAAAATAGAACCTTCATTAATGCAATCAGTCACACCTGTGCTTCCCAACTAAGCCACGTCAAAAAGGTTTGTTGAATCAGTTTGTGATGGTAATGGCATGCATGCTGTCACTAGATTATACACAAATCCACACACAGAGAGATATTTATTAATAATAACAATTCTGGTTTTTCTCTGATAAAAGCATCTAAAATAACCTGTTAAATGCAACTGAATGATGATCCACTAGGAGACTTTCCATCACTACACCTACACCATGTCTGCAGTGTATGCGCCCTGACTGACTTCATGTGGGCAGCTGAGTTTTTTTCAGCCCTCACAGCTGAGAGTGATTTTCCTGTTCAGGTTATCACGAGCCCATAAGGATCCGGTGCATCTTCACACCATTTACTCTCTCTTATTGCTACTACAGATGTTTCCTCCACAAACCTCTCAACAGTCTCACCTGGTTGAGGAGAGTGCACTCATTCATTCACATCCCTCTGAGTTAAAGAAAGATGAGCACATCCCAAAGGTGCTCTGCTGGATTGAGATCTGGTGACTGTGGAAGCCATTTGACTGCAGCAAACGTGTTCAAGAAACCAGTTTGAGATTATCTGAGTTTTATGACATGTTACAGTGTCACAATAATGGAAGGATCCATGCATTCAAGTTGTTTACACAGCAGAAATCAGGACTCATCGGTCCAGACAATGTTTTTTTCCAATTTTCGTTGTCCAATTTAGGTGAGCCTGTGTGAACCGTAGTCTTGGTTTCCTATTCTTAGCTGACAGGAGTGGCACCTGGTGTGGTCCTCTGCTGCTGTAGCCCATCTGCTTCAAGGTTTGACGTGTTGTGCATTCACAGATGCTCTTCTGCATACCTTGGTTTTAACAAGTAGTTATTCGAGTTACTGTTACCTTCTTATTAGCTTGAAACAGTCTGGCCGTTCTCTGACCTCTGACATCAAGATATTTTCACCCAGAGAACTGCCACTCTACATACCTAAATGCATTTAGTTGCTGCCATTTGATTGGCTCATTAGAGCTGTTGCACAGGTGTGCCTAATGATGTGGTTGGTGAGTGTTTATATAAACAGCATGTTTTTCTACTTCAGTTCATATTTTAGGGACCAACTGTGCACTCAGCCACAGTCGTAGAAATTGTCTGATGCCAATAACTAGACTGTATATGTGCATGTAATAAACTGGCCTGTCTGTGCATGATACTGTGCACTTAGTCTCTTATCAATCATGTAATACCATTAGGGAGGCATCTGATTGGTCCCTAATTTATTTTGCTTCATAACAACAACAACAGAAAAACATCCAGCCAGAGTCATAAAGAACCATCTTCAGTCAAGAGCAGCACAGTGCAGCCCCCACAGAGCCCTGCTCCCAACACCAACAAGTCAGTCTGGGATTACATGACAGGACACCAGGAGACAGCCAATAAACCCACAAGATCCATTTTTAAATCCAGGCCAGGCTTTCAATCACAGGGCATCCGCTGACCAACCAGTGCCAGGACAGAACAGCCACAATAATCAATATGTTACTCATTAGTCTACTTGTGTGCACATTATACCTCCGGGCTGCTCAGCAGTCAGTCTAAAAACAATGCCGGCTATTTTCAACTAAGTCTCTTCACTTCCTGGTACGGCGTGGGCCCTGCACCGAGTATTTCTCACATACAGCAGTCCCACTCTGTCGCTATCTTCATTTTCCCTCAGCAACAATCTTCTCCATTTTATACAGTCTGACCTGCATTAAAAGACATCTTACTGAGTTTCACTTATTGCCTTAGCCTTAGGCTTATGAAGTAGGTGTTTTGTCAAATAAATCAGATGGGGGATAGAACTGCTGACTAAGTGCAGTTCAGTAAGGGCAGGCTGGTTTGTGCTGTCAGCATACATCATCCTGTTCCATAATCCTCTCACAGTCCACTTCAGCCATGATGCCACTTTGCACCTTCCATACTATGATGAAGGACAAAAAGTAAAGTTTTGACTAGCCTGCTGATTATTTGTGTTAAGCTTACTAATCAAACTCCTTCATGTAACAATCACATGATATAGTCCACATGCCTTTTAATAAAGCTCTTCTCTCAAGTCTTTTTTTAGTTTTCACCCAAAAAAAAAAAAAAGTTAATATCTAGGAAGCAAAAATGTGTATTATCTCTCTTCAAACAGGTGTGGCTTGGAAGAAACAGGTGAGAGTTCTTTGGAGTTGCAAAGCCAAAAAACAGTCAGGGGTTAAAGTCCTCTAAATTACTCATCTTTGTTTTATGACACAATACTTTTCCTGGAATAACTGTCCTGAGTGAAAAACAAAATCCCTATTTATTTATTTATTTATTTGGCAAGCAAGCAAGCAAGCATGCATGTATGCATGCATGTATGTATGCATGTATGTATGCATGTATGCATGCATGCATGTATGTATGTATAAACACACACAATATATATATTGTGATGCATTGCATTTATTGCCAAAATCATATATATTTCAGTATAATCTTATTTGCCTTTAGTGAAATTAAAAATTAAAAAGGATTGAAACCAAAAATGTAACAGTATTTGACTCTGCTCCAATTTATGACCCAAAAACTACTCTAAAAAAGTAATGTGCAGCTCAAATATTGCAAATACTCTGGAGTACAGCATGCATTTCTCTCTGAGACAGAGGGAAGCAGTACATTATTTTGTGCCAAAATAATGCATTGTGACTAATGCATTATTAACAAAACAGGAGACTGGCGCCTACCACCCACATCTTCATCATGTGTGTACGTCCTGGGACCAGTAACCTGGGAAATTTTTAAGCAGATCATTTCAGAGGGATGTACTATGAAGTGAGATCATTGGGTTAGCGAGCTATGTTGAGCTTAAAGCCAGAGTTTTCTGTGTCACCGGGACAACATATGCTCTACACACAATCCAGGTGGGATCAGGTTATGGTCCAAGTTTCAGTTTAAAATGGTCTGGAAGCGCCATGATCACACTGATTTATTTATTTTTTTTACAGCATGTTTTAAGTACGATACAGATTATTCATGGTATTTATCACCGAGAGCACCCATTCGATCTATAAAATTTATTTCATTTTGATCCCCCAACAAACTAAGGTGATTTCCGCGTCTCATTTATTAGGCTGTGGGAGAGCAAGCTTTATGTTTAAATAAAAGTTTCAGAGATCAAATGTGCAGCCGCCACGTTAGAAATAAACAGCAGCACCGCGAGCACACTTAGCATAAAATAAATATATTAACTCGAGTTAAAATGTTTAATTTTACCACGCTGTGTGTTAAATCCCAAGATTAATAATGTTCTGCAGGATTACTTTTGTCTTATTTGCAACAGTGTGACTTTTTATTGCTACATTTATTTGATGTTCTTTATAGATTTTTATTACCATTTTTTCATCATTATCATCTGATAATGCCTCTGACTGGAGTAGGCAGCCCTCATAGGGTCCATTTTGTGCAGAAAAAGAGTCATATAACACACAAAACGCCCTTTTTTTACGTGAGTGACTCACAGAACCTGAACCAGAAAACACGGCTCAACAGAGAAAGATGATAATCACTGTCAACATGTTATCTCTGACTGGGGTTTTGTTAAGCCAGCTATGGCCAATAAAGCCTGACTTTCTCTGTGAACCTGAAGGAAGTTCAACAATTTTCAGCCTCAGACATTAATCAGGTTACACGTTTATAGGAGACCTTTGTTATTGTGTCATAAATAAGCTTTCATTTTCATTCTGACATCTGGCATGTGAGTGGGCATGGTAAGCATTAGGGCTGGCCTCGAGGCTTTATTGTTATTCTCCTGATACTATCATATAATTTAAGCAATAAACCAAAAATGAGGAAGAACTGACAATGCCATTTTATTTGTTTCCAGGAGAAGATGATAATTTTTCAACCATATCAATGCCTAGTGCACAATGTTTTTTATCGCATATCCGGTCAGTGTTGCATTACCTGACCATTAAAAATTAGGCAGCTCAAGCTGAAGCGGGCCAATTTCCACACCACGCTCTTCCACCAATGATGTAGTTCTCAGTCTCACTTTTGACCTCTGCTGTGACTGAAACAAACAAAACACTCCATCCCAGCCTTCCCCCTTTTCACTTTACTGCTCCGTAAAACACAGAAGGAAAAACCAAAACAACCTGTAACTCAGAGCCATTGTTAATGCCACCAGAAACTCATCGGTGCACTTTGTTCCACTTACTAACCTGTCACTCACGTCCAGCTCTATTATTCCACGCAGTCAGTGCAATGAGGCCACAAACCACCACCTGCTGTTTCTGCTGCCTCAGTGCTTTTAATGGTCTCGCTTTCATGCTTGTCTGCGCGTATGCCACATGCATGCGGATATCCCTCGATAACTTCCCGTGCATTTTTGAATTGCAGGATGTCAAAAAAAGGCATGCAGGACTCAAGACAATGAATAGCGAAGGGGAGGAGAAGGAGGCAAAGACAAAAGACAAAGGAGAAAGAGAGCCAGGAAGACAGTGATTTAAAAAAATAAAATAAAAAAGCCTGTCTATAGCCACCCCTGCCGAGTACTGCTTGTGCCCAAGGGCCATGATATTGGGCCTTCCCTGAATTCCAAAGCTGCCATAACACCAAACTGCATTAAAAGAGGATGCGGGCCTTGGAGACAGGACTTATGCATTAGACCGGGTTATTTACTCCCTAGAAATAAACCCAGTATTGCTCAGGCTCTACTAAAAAAGTAGCTAAAGGTAACAGCTAAACGGTGCAAACATCCAGCTTCTACTACTCCAAACACCAGGAATAGGATTGCAAACTTAACCAAACCAACTCTAACACTGGCAGTCCAGTTTGACAGAAAATAAAGGGAACACCAGTGTATACAGCCCAATCAACAGCAAACATGTTGATACAAACAGGAGTGCCCTCAGTACAGACAATTAGAGGGGAAGGAGGAGGCAGGCAGACAGTCTGATTTTAAGGCCTTCATTATGTAACATGCGTACAATGTGGTGTCACTCAGTGGCTCACTCTGCATAACCCAACTGAGGAGCTGGTGTCCCAGAAATGTTCCTCAAGCACTAATTATGGTTCCTGTAGGTCCATAGATTACTACCTACACCAGCTTTCAAGGGAAAACCCTCTTCTGGCCTCTGGGAGCTCAGAGACTTAGAGCTGGCATCTCGGATATTTTGGAGCCTGAAGATAAAAGATTATAAAAATGCATACTGGTGTTCATCTTGTCATTTACTCGTTTGTTTTCCCTACAGCTTTGAGAATATGATTCAACTCAAACCAAAACACAGAATGACGTTTCAGACGAACTCCCCGGAGATTTAATCCGCCTAAACTCCAAATGAAAGAGTCAGCTGCTGTTATGGGGCTAAACATGTTATTAAAAGTGCCGTGTGGTATCAGGTTGCCCTGGTTCGTGCTTTTTATAACCCGGACTGGACATGATAGAGAGGATTCTGCGCACAACAGAAGAGATAGGGCCGGATGAGTGTGGTTTGAAATCCACGAAAGGCATTCGTGTTAAAAAAAGAAAAAGAAAAAGAAAAAAAGAAACCGCTTTTAATGTATGCCTGAACTTGTCTAAATAAATAGCAGATGATTATGGAGTCATTTTTAAGATGTTGTTTAACTCACTGATTCCCAACCAGGGTAACAAGTACCCCCTGGGGGTACTTCTCCAATAGAAAGGGGTTACATGGCTGGTTAAACTCCACTAATCCGGAAAAAAACAGAAGTTCTCGTTTAATAAAAGAGCTGAGTGGATCAGTGCAGGTTTGAGCAGAAAGGTTAAAAGTCACTTTAAAGTAATGGAAAAGCTGTAGAAAATGGACAGAAAATCAATCAGTGATGGTCAAATAGTGAATAAATGGTTGCTATCTGTGTGGTTAACAATTTAAATTTGAAGCTTGTTGCATGAACAAACTGCTAACAGTTTGAGCAGCGCATAAATGCAAGTTATCCACGAGTCTGGATAAACCAATGAAAGTATTTGCTAAACGCAACAGGGAGCTAAAAATATGAAAAGGGTTTTACATTATTTAACTAAATGTGGCTAGTTAAATTATTAGCCAACATTATGGATTCAGAGATTAAAGTTTGGGCAAACTGTTTAAATTGTTAGCTACACTGGCACCCCTCGTTTTTTTAGATTTTGCTTCCAAGCAGCCAGTTTTTCTTGTCTTGAGCAACAGTTCTCCAGCTTTCTGAAGGTCTTTCAAAGGTTTCTTTGGACATCGGCTGCTTTGTCACTCATTTTCAGTCCAGTCCCTGTAGCTGACCATTTTAACATATAAATGATTCAAGCATAAAAAAAGGCGCACAACTCAATGGATGAACCAGTGTTGTGTCTACACATATCAGACACCTTAGCAAAGAACCAATTTAATTTGTATCTTTAGGCACTTGCAACCTGTCGTAAAAACACAATTTGTTCACATTTATTTAGTTCAATGTATGGAAAATCCAAAAGATAACACAGTTTGACTGACATAAAAATAGTAATTTAGTTTTGTCCAAAGAGCGATTAGCCAGAAACTTGACATATATCACAGTGGTGTGCAGTGTGCCCTTAAAGAAATTGGGGACACTGGACGAGTGGAGGACAAAAGACGACGTGGAAGGCCTACAAAACTATCTACAGCAGATGAAGAGTATCTGAAAGTCATGTCTGTAAGAAACATGAAAAATGCTGCAAAGAGCTGACAGGATATGAGAGTTGCATCTGGCCCTTCAGTTGATCGAGCTACTGTTCACTGAAGCCTCATCAGAAATGGTCTCAGTGGGAGGGTGACTGTCAAAAACCATTGTTATGGAAAGGAAATGGGGGAAAGGCTGAGGTATGCCCCATTACATGTAAACTCAACTAAAAATCAGTGGCAACAAGCCTGATGGAAGATATGAATCCAAATTTGCCATGGTTTGGGTCTGAATTTCAGCAGCCCCAAACAGAGAACAGAACAAAAGGCAGCCAACATCCAAAAAAATGCCCTTCAAGAAGCCTGGAGACCTATTTCTGAAGACTACTTAAATAAATTACAAGATAGCTGCCTAAGACAGTTCAGGCGGTGTTGAAGAATAAAATGTGGTCACACCAAATATTGACTTTCAACCTTGCTGGAACTGGCTCTGGTTTTGCCTTATATACTGTACTTGCATGTCTGTTTGCACTTGTTTCAATAAATCGTTGCACCTTTTTTTTTCATTTTTCTAGCAAAATACAGAATCATGTGATTTCAAAAGGCTATCTTTTTCTGAAGTAATTCAAATTTTAAAATGCAGGTTTACATACAAAACTTACAATTTTCACAAGTGCTCAATATCTCCCCGTTGCAGGCACTGCTGTTATGTGGTGTCGCAGTCCATCCACAGTTGTTGGAAGGGGAGGCGCATAAACGGAGTTGAATCCCCTCTTTCTAACAGAACGTGTTTCAATCGTTACTGTGAACAGCTGTGGAATTAAAGTCCTTTGAAATTGGATGATGATTTTTGATACACACTGCATAATGAAATGAGGGGTGGCTCAAGACATTTGCACGGTACTGTATACTATGGATGAACAAATAAAATTTTTTGCCAAACTTAGACACAGTTCTCCAATTTCTCTGTGAAATTAATAACATAATAGCTTTACATTTAACATGGGCTTATTAGTACAAACATCACGGGTTTCCCCAAGTGCTCTGCCTGCTGGGAAAAGCTGGTGAAGAGAAATATAAATATCCAAGTCAAGGCAGGCGGAGAAATACGGCAGGCAGACTGTTGGTTTTCCATAGAGGTGAAAGCCAGCCACCCAGCAGATTTAGGCAGCTTTGGAGCACAACAGATCAGATGAGATTATCTCTCGTTGATCCGCTGTAAAGCAGACAGCAGATTCATTGATTCCTGCACCTCCTGCTGCATCTCTGGATCCTGAATCCAAACTCAAAACTCACAGCTTTACCGGGCGGAAACTGACACCCTTACTATGAAAACAGATAAGACCGTCACGCTTCAGGCTAGTCACTGCTGACAATAGATCAAACTTGGGCTTGTTAAAGCTTGTCTGAATATTTTTACCCTCCTTAATGGCAGATACATTAGAGCAGGATAAAAATACTTTTCTGCTCAGACACATTTCCTTTCCCTTCAGTTTCCTCGGAAGCTGAAGAAACTATGTGCAGGTATTATATTGCGATGCTGGCACCTTCCAGAGGATGTGATCTCAGGAGCCTGACAGTGGCCCAGTGACCAGGCTAGGCTTGAGATGCACAAAACTACGCATGCGTCTCTCCCCATCTCTAATCCATGCTGCTGCTGCCGTGATGGGTTGGGGTAGGGGGGTCAAACTGGCTGAGACCATCTAGAGGCAGTGAGGCCAAATACCTCCTGTGCACATTTAGGCTGACTTGACTGTACTGTCTGATTTTAGCAGCAGCAGCGGCAGCAGCGGCTGTGGATGAGAAAAGCATGTTGCTGCACTACCATGCTGCCTTGATTCATCTGACCTACTTTCTCTCCCCTTCCCTCTCCTGTGCCTGGTCTGGGGTGAGGGGAGGGGAGACCACCAGGCAGGAAGCAGAGGGCTCCATAGCAAAACAGTACCGTGCATCTATTATATTATATTATATCATATGGCTGAGTAAAAATACACAACATTCATCAGCAGCCATGAAAACTAAACAGATATCTTCCAACCATCCATCATCATCATCATCCCCGGTCCTACCTTGACTGTAGGCTTTCAGGGTCACTTGCATACGTGATACATTTCCACTGAGCCCCCTCATGTGTGTACTTTATGCAGCAGATAGCCTAAACAGCAGAGTTATCTGAATTCAAAAGGCCACTGACCCACATTTCAACAGCTCTTTTGTTGTACAGTGGGCTCATTTGTATCTGCTGATCTCAGACAGACGTGTGGGAAAGAGGCAACAATGTGAATCAGAAGCACGCACAGGGTAGGTCTGATTGAACTGTCACATAATGAGTCATGTAAAAATAAAGAAAAATCTGGCTCCTGTGTCATTTCTTCTCTCACGTCAAATTTAAAAAACAAACAAACAAAAACCGACAGTGCTTTTTAGTTTAAGCTGACGCGACTTTTTAAACCTCCCACCAACGGCATAAAGCGGCTCTCAGCCTGGACCTCCATCCCACATGTCGGCAGAATTGTGTTGTTGTGTGACTGTGACCTCCTGCGATCCCTACCTGCACTCTCTCAAAGTTTTCCCTCTCCAGCTCCAGGCTGTTGGCCCCTCCAGTCCGTCGGATCACTTTGGGAATAGCATTGGGGACTTGCTGCATGGAGCTTTTTACTCGATCCATTGTCGTCTGTGACAGAAGCGGGGAGGAAGAAAAACACAGCAGCGAAAGAAAAAAAAGGCTTTTAGCTTATTAACAGGCTCCAGTGAACTAAACTCCGAAACTGCGCTAACTATGGCGGGCAGCCGTCCATGCTGCGCTGGTGGACCCGTCGCCCCCCGTTCACAGGAGCATTTGGCCTCTGCGTCCACCACCCCACCAGGCAATGACAGGAGCGGTCTGCACGGCACCACCAACGTAAAGCCCGCACAGGCTCACCAGGAAGCGCTCACTTCCGCTTTCACTTTTCAAAGTAAAGTTCCCAAATTACCACATTCCAGAGAGAACGTAAATTACACACGATGAGGTGCGTGGAAATAAATCCAGCTGTTAAATATGTTTTAAATCACAAATACTGCAGGGAATACTGCCTTTTTGCACGACTATACACTCACTGGCCACTTTATTAGGTACACATTTCAGCCAATCTTTTTGCCTTCAGCGCTGCTTTAATTCTGTGACTGCTTGAAGGCAAGCATCCACAGTATTGTTGTTGTTTTATTTATTTATTCCGTACGTTTTCCCGTCGTTAAAGACTAAGCTACGTTTATGCAGCTTCTTCAGGACATGGGTGTTATTACTTTTCTGGTTCATAACTTTTATGGTTTTTGAACAGTGACAGTTTAAGTTTAAGGATATTTTCAGATTTTCTAGAGTGAGCATTCCAGCACCACTGTTTAGAGCCGGTCCTTGTGACGCTCACAGTTCAAAAATTATTTTGATAGGAGCTACGGTTTTTGATTTAGAAGCATTTGTTTGACATGTGCGCCGAGGCAAATTCAACAGGGCTCTGCCACAGAGGGCGTGCATTTCAGTTGGCAGATCGAGGTGTGTAGGGGCATTCTGATTGGCTGATGAAACTCCAACGTGATTTGCGGAGCATGTAAGTGGTTCAAAGCAATTTTTGCCATTTCAGCTCCAATCTTTCAGCTGCAAGCATTCACAGTAGCATTTTCTTCAGGAAATGCTTTTTCTAGTTCTTCATGGCACAGAGTCAACAAGGTGCTGGAAACATTCCCCGGTAATTTTGATCCATGTTGCCAAGGTAACATCATGCAGTTGCTGCAGATTTGTCAGCTGCACGTCCATGATGAGAATCTCCCGTTTCATCACATCCCAAATGTGCTGTGCTCTGTTGGATTCAGATCTGGTGACTGTGGAGACCATTTGAGTACAGTGAACTCATTGTCATTTTCAAGAAACCAGTTTGAGATTATCTGAGCTTTGTGACATGGTGCGTTATTCTGCAGCCATCAGAAAATGGGTACACTGTGGTCATTAAGGGATGGACACAGTCAGCAACAATACTCACGTAGGTTTTGATGTTTAAATAATGCTCAGTTGGTACTCAAGGCCCCAAAATCTGCATGAGACAATATACCCCACACTATTACACCACCAGCAGCTAGCTGTTGATACAAGGTAGGATGTGTCCATGTTTCATGTTGCTTACACTAAATTGTGACTCTACCATCTGAAGATTACAGAAAAAAATTCAACATTTATCAGATCAGGCAACGTATGTCCAATCTTCTGTTGTCCAAGTCTGGTGAGCCTTTGTGAACTGTAGGTTCAGTTTCCTGTTCTTAGCTGACAGGAGTAGCAGTTTGCTGCTGCATCACAGATGCTCTTCTGGATACCTTGGTTGTGGCTGTGACAAGTGGGTATTTGACTTACTCTTGCCTCCCTATCAGCTTGAAACAGTCTGGTCATTCTCCTCTGACCTCTCATCAAGGCATATTTACCCAGAACTGCGGCTCACTGGATATTTTAGCTTTTTCTGACCATTCTCTGTAAACCTTAGAGATGGTTGTGTGAGGAAAATGCCAGTAGATCAGCAGCTTCTGAAATCTCAGCCCGTCTGTTCAGTCACTTAAATCACCTTTCTTCCCCATTCTGATGCGTGGGTAGAACTTCAACGAGTCCTTATGACCATGTCTACATGCGTAAATGCACTGAGTTGCTGCCATGTGATAAGATGATTAGATACATTAACAAGCAGCTGAACACCTGTATCTAAAGAAGTAACCAGTGAGTGCACATGATCAAAGATCTTTTAGTTGTACTTTTTAAAACTGATATTTCTTCAACCACTGACTTTTCATGTTTGCGCTTTTAAGAAATATTAAACAAAATTGTGCTTGATTAAACGGTATACTAGCTGAGCAGATTTTTGTTGACGCCTTTACGTGGAAAAAATTGTATCTAAAAATGTTTTTGGGACACGCAGTGTCCCAGGTTAATTTTATTTGTACATTTTTTAAAGCATGTCAATAAACTGCATGTCCCCCCTTTGGTGTGTTCAGCATAGCTGGATCATAACATCTTTGAGAAAACTGATGGGCATCCAGGGTAATGTGTGCAAATAAAAGTACAAAATCCCCCAACCTTACAGTGTCATCAATGCTGTTGCTGTTTCACAACCTCTGTGAAATGAAAAGCCTTTAATTACAAAGTCTCCACAGGAACCTGCTGCTGTTGCAGGTACCCTGACACCTTTCAGCTGCATGCCGAGCTGTTATTTGTATATTTTCTCCAGTAACGGTGTCCAGACTCCTCCCAGTGCTGTCAGCCACTGGCTGAAGCTCCAGCAGGGCCCGCCCCCGCCTCTTTTATATTTCTGTGGCCTTCACCAGATCCAGCTGTCTTATCAAGTTCAGTCAAATAGATATAGAAGCTCTACAACAATATACCAAATGTGCTGATTCTGGAAACATTAGCCACAGGAATATTCAGTCCTGGCCGAGACTTAGATCAACAGATTTTTCGTCATTGGAATAATTTTATTTTGCTAGGAAGTACTTGCTTTATTGAAACTATCTCAGTCACTGGTCTAGTATGATCTGAAAAGGGTTTTAATCTATTTTTGCTCATTCTTTTTTTTAATTATAAAATTATCTGTGGCAAATTAAAATAACACCAATCCTTAAATGTATGAATGCAAAGTGTTACATGCGGTGAAGAATGTGATTCATCACTATACACTGCACCACCTTCCAATAAAAGACTCATACTAAATGCTGTTAATATAGGCTCACAAAAATCCCGGCCTGGGCCTATTTCTGTACTATCTGGAGAATAAACACAGGCAATATGATCATTTCCTGTCAGTGATTGCTGCTATCTCACTGATAAATCAACAGGCTGCCAACCTTTGCTCTGAGTCTCTGAGGGCCAAGAGGAGGAGGAGGTCTGCTTTGCTTAATGCTGCCCTCTATTGGGCGCACATATACAAAGGTAATAAACGTCCTCCATAATAACCCAGATCACAAAAATAGCGCAAAAATAAATATGAAAGCAAGGAAAATAGTTTTAGGTCCTATGAACTTAATTATTGACTGCAGTGAATCCACTCCAGAAAATCACAAGATAGTTTTGTTGTGGTCCTAAGAGGATTTTAAAGTCCTCTGACACATACACATACAGTCTTCTGCTGCACAAGTCTGTATGTGTGTTTGCTTTATTTGTAGTTAACTGTTTGCTCCTCAATCAATTATGTAGAGAAAATCATCTGACAGGTTTAGCTGGGAAATAAAGTGCACCCCTCATTTCTATATATTTTGCTTGGAAAACAGGAAATAAGTGCAGCGGTTTATTGAAACATCTGCAAATTACACCATATAAGGCAAAAACAGAGTTTTTACAATTCTAAAGAGACTGGTGGTCAATATTTGAACTCTGAACTCTCTGACGCAGATTTCTTGTAATTTCTTTAAGTAGTCTTCAGGAATAGTTCTCCAGGTGAGGTCCAGGTTCCGGGGAGGCCAATCCACAACTGCTAGCTTTCCATTGTCTGTCTTTCTGTCCAGGTATGCTTTTACTGTGTTGGCATTGTGTTTAGAATTATTGCTATGGTAAAAAATTAAGCTGTTGCCAATCAGATGCTTGCCAGATGGTATTGCATGGTGGATTAAAAATCTGATGGTACTTTTCTGCGTTCATAATTCCACCAGTTTTAATAAAATCTGTAACACCACTGGCTGAAATGCAGCTTCAAAGCATGACAGAGCCTCCTCTGTGATTTTATGTGAAAAGACAATCTGGATGTGAACAAAGCTTTATATGTCTCAGAAAATGCAGTAAAAATTGCAGTATTCATTTTACAGCCTTCAAAGCTGTAATTAAATACAGAATTTAAATAAATAGTAAATCAAATAGAAACTTCCAGTGAAGTCAGAAGGGGTGAATAAGTGTTAACTAAAGAAAATAAAGCCAAATGTGCCGAGCCTATCTTTACAGTAGATTATATAGTTTGAACACAGTATGGTGAAGCTAAAAAAAAAAGAGAGAGAAAAAAATGTGACGAAGGAATCTCGCGAGATTACCAGTGTAACGGAGGACTGGGGCTTGGTCTTGAAGTTTTCAGATGCATCTGTAGATGAATCATAACAGCATCAAGATGTCGGGACGATCAGGCCGCGCCGAAACGCGAAGTCGGGCTAAAGACGACATTAAAAAGGTCTTAGCAGCCATCGAGAAAGTGCGCAAATGGTATGTAAGCGGTCTGAAGAGGGGGGAGCACAATATGGAGGGAAATGTATTAGTAGACCGAAGCCCGATATCTGCTGCGTCGCACAACAAACTTCAGTCGGAAAAGTTAGATGATTGACGGAGCTGCCGACCAACCCATGCCCCCGTTTGACAGGGGGGGCGGGGCTAGCTGAGTTTTTCCGCCGAGAGCTGTCAATATGGCTTCAGCCTGACATGCGGCGCGGCGCTAATTCAGACGAGTGTCCCGTTAGTCACATAACAGTGTAATTAATAAACACCTGCGGACATTTTCCTCGTGGTTTTAACACTCCTGTACTGTGGGCGAAGGCTGTTAGTGGGCATGTTGTGATATGTTTGCAGCTGTCCATTGTCTGCTGTGGAAAGAAAGGGACGTGAGCGTGGATACTGTGTGTCATGATAGAGATTAATGCTATGAAAGCAGATGGCAGCGTTAGACGTATGCTGACCTCCTCTCTGAAATTAATCAAACTAATTATATCCCCAGGGAGAAGAAATGGGTGACAGTTGGAGACACATCTTTACGCATATTCAAGTGGGTGCCAGTAACAGAAACAAAGCAGGTGTGGGCACTGTCATGTGTAGCTTATTTTTTTTTTAATCTTTTTTGTTTCCACCTCTTGAATTGAACAATGGGTTTCCGTTATCAGATATATCGCACCAAATCCACCAGTGGGGAAGGTAGAGGCTTGAAAGACGTGGTCCTGGAGAACACCAACTCTTTACTGGATTTTACTGGTATGCTTAAAATAATAAATGAGAGAGAGGCAAAAATATTTTATGAATAAACTAGTTCAGTGTTGTGCAAAAGTCTTGAGCTTACCCCTCTTTTCTTAATATTTTGCTTCCAAGCAACCACACTTTGTTGTATTTATTTATTTTTAAGTGGTCTTAAGCAATAGTTCTCCAGGCTTTCTGGAGGTCTTTCTGAGTTTTTCTTTGGACGCTGGTTGTTTTTTCACACATTTTCAGTCCTAAGGAATCAGAATTCAGAGGCATGTTTTGTTTGTTAAGCCGCTTAACACTGACCTATGAATTATTCAAGTATAATAAAGGCACCTAACTCAAGGTGAACCAGCGTTGTGTCTACACATAACAGACCACCTAGCAAATAACCATTTTTAAATCTTTAGGCATTTTTGCTAGCAGCCTGTCACCTAACATGTCATTTGTTCCCATTTCTTTAGTGGAATCAGTGGAAAATGCCAAAGATAACGTAGTTTGACAGGTATAAAATAGTATTTTTGCAGCAACAAGATGATTCCCAAAGTGCTTTTACCTGAAAGTTCTGTGTGTGCGCTTAAAAATTTGAGTAAACTGGACAAATGGAGGACAAAAGAAGCGTCAGGCCTAAAAAACAAACAAACAAAATCTATCTTCCGCAGATGAACAGTGTATAAAAGTTATGTCTTTAGGAAACACAAAAAAATCCTGACACATGTTGGAGGAGGTCTGGAGAGGGGTACAACAGCCATGTGTGAAACACACCGGAGGCTCTTCCATAGTTTGGGGTAACATTTCAGCCGTGGTGTTGGGGATCTTGTTAAAATTGATCAAATTATGAAATACCATCAGATTTTAAATCACCATTCAATAGCATCTGAAAAGCATCTGATTGGCTACTGCTTCATTTTTCAGCATGGCAATGATCCCAAACACACTGCCAATGCAGTAAAAGCATACCTGGATAGAAAAACACATAGTGGAACACCATCAGTCATGAACTGGCCTCCTCAGAGCCCGGATCTCAACATTATTGAAGCAGTGTGGGATCATCTTGACAGAGAACAAACGGCTGCCGACATCTGAAGAAGAGCTTTGAATGTCCTCCGATAAGCCTGGAGAACTATTCCTGTGTTGAAAATAAAGGCTCATACCAAGTACTGACTTTCAAGCTCATTAGAATTGTACAAACTCTGTTTTTGCCTTATATACTGTATTTCCATGCATGTTTGCATGTATTTCAATGAATCACTGGACCCAGTTGCACAATATAAAGAAATGTGGGGTGGCTCAAGACTTTTGTAAAGTAATATCGAAAATGCTGCAAAGAGCTGTAACCTGATGACCTGTACCTTTCCTGTGCTAAGATGAAAACAGCAACCAGAGTTTTTTGTCGGACGTTTATCAGCCTAAAATGGATAACAGCAGCAGCACTTCCAGCTCACAGCAGGTCAGCCCTCCACATAGCTCGAGTCTGCGAACTGAAGACTCTCAGCCTCCAATGCTCGGCCAGGAGAGCGTGGATGGTATGTGGATGATGCTCTGCGAATCACATTTTTTACACTTTATTAATACTGCCATTTCTGACAAGGTAAAAACCGTGGGTACTATAGTCTGTGAAAGTTAACATACATATATGACATCACTTATAGTTGTGAAAGCTTCAGTAATGAAGATATATAATTCCTTGTCTCCTTGATAATGCAGAGCCAGTTCACTCAGGACAGGAGGGCACAGATGAGCCACCTACTCTCATCAAAGAGGACCTTCTTTCATCAGGAACTGTTAGACAGAGCGCCCCAGACACCCAGGTTTACTCTGTTTAAATAAGTTTGAGGAAGACTAAGCACTTTCTTCCTCGATTAAATCATTCCTAAAATAATTGCAAACTAATTAAATATGTTTCCTTTCATTGAACAGGAGGAACTGGATGAATCAGGAGCACCTCCTTTAAAGAAGATTTGCACAGGAGAGAATGCTATTCTGAGATAGCTTATTTATGATCATTTTTGTCAAAATGCACACAAAACATGTCCTCAGTTGTTGTGAGATTAGTAAAGCTTTGACAGGCATTCTAGCTCTCTTCACATATTTGCGCAGACATTAGCCATTTTAATTTCAGCTTATAAGAAAATGCATTTTAACTGCTGACCCCCCCTTAATGATATTTGAAATCTTGCTGTGTTTTTTCTTTTGAACTGTATTTTGTAGGCCTTGTGTATTTTCATTCAATTGCTTTAAATGTCTGTTTTTTCTCGCAGCTGCAGCTTAAATTTTGCATGTTTCCATATACTGTTGCTTTATTTTGAAGGTTTACTGGTGATTTTGAGAAGGTGTTTATATGTGAAGTTTTATGCAAATTGCTGTTTTAGATGTGCCATTGTGTATTAAATGCAATGCCCTCCTTTAACAGAGCTTCTTCTGGCTTATCATGTGCAAGAATATATTTCTTTTTTTTTAAATATTGCCATACATAATTTACCCATGTTTATAACTGAAAACATTTTGTAAATCATAATAAATGCGACTGTTCATTTTATCTGAGCAATGTATGGTTTGGACATGGTGGCTCTAACAAAAACAAAGTAGGGATATGCTCAGAGTTTCACTGGGAGTGAGCAGAGTGGACAGGATTAGAGAGACAGCTCAGGCTGAGTGGTTTGGAGACAGAAAGGCAAAGCTGTGATACACCAACAATGCTGAATGTGGAGCTGGCAGGCAAAAGGAAAACAAGAAGACCACAGAGGAGGTTTCTGGATGTATTGAAGAAAGACATGCAGAGGGTTGGTGTGACAAAGGAGGGTGAGATGGAGCAAAGAGGAAGATGCTGCTGGAAGCTGGTGTTTATTCACCAAAAGGAACCTTAGTATTGGGTAACCTATTGTTTAATCAGCATATTCAAAATGGAGTGCAGACAATGGGTTTAAAAATTAATTTGATAATTGACAGATAATTCCTCGTTAGATGTTAACAAATACATATCCAGTCTATTGAAACATGATTTAAGAGCGCTAATTTGAATAGGTTATCGTTTGTATTGTCATCAGCTGACCCCCTTGCTTTTGATCTATATTGTGAGGGCGTGGTTTATTGTAAGCGGTTGCCCCCCGCACCCACCACTGAGTGACAATAGACAGGACAAATCGACCAATGAGAGACCAACATGCCAATTTGACGCTGGCGCTTTTGCAAAACAGGCAATTAGAGTGGAGAGAGGGCGGGACGTGCGTGCGACGCGGCTTGCTACCGGGGAAACAGAGTTCTGAGGCTATGAGGCACAGTGCCGGTGGACTGAAAACTCCCGCCATTTCGTCAGGGAATTAACCTCCTCTTAGCTGATTCGGGTTACTCTCGTAACGTTTTGCTCACGCTGTTATCTGACGCCGATAAGCTTCAGCAGTGCGACTATGAAGGCCTGATTTGCGAATTTTTCATCGGGACCGTACAACGCGGCAGACCTGCCGTTGACTGGGCTCAGTGTTGCCGCGAGTTTCATTTTGGTGTGGTTCGCATCGCTTTCACGTCCATCCGAAGGAGCTGAAGTTCAACAACTGTTCACGGGGACACGTCTGCTATCGTCAGCTAACGTCAGACTGACACCACTTCCAGAAGAACGGAGGATGGTGCCATGAGGCCGACGGCGAGAAGCGGCGCACTGTTATTGTTTTGCAACGAGATAATCCAGCCTGCTAGCTAAGTCAGCTAGCTGCTACACGCCGAGAGCCGGGCCTGCCGGCGGTAACGTGAAACGCGCTATCTTTCGGCTCTGACATTTTGAATATTTGGATGCATGCAAAGGACACACTATTGTGTATTATTGTGCTAGTTTGTTGCTAGAATATCCATTTTACCTTCGGCACTCGTGCCGTCTCTGGATTTGAAATGGCACCGCTTTTGGGCCGGAAACCGTACCCGCTGGCTAAGCCACTAGCCGAGCCACCAGGCCCGGGAGAGGAGGTCTACATCATTGAGCACACCAAGGAGGCCTTCAGGAACAAAGAGTATCCTTAAACATGATGCTGGTGATCAGTTTCGACTTAACGAGCCAGCCGGTATGCTGGATAGCGGGCTTTGTCTACGTGGTTATCTGGATTGATGCCCCCACAGTCACGCGTAGAGGGCTGTAAAGCTGGCTAAAGCACGGAATTTGACGTTAACTGACATTTCTTCTCCTGATAAGTGTTTCCCCGCATGTACACGGTTTACTCTGGGTGACAAGCTTGCTAGCTAACATCCCCGTTGTTTTTGGTAATTAACTAATTTTGATCGTGGGTTAACTTTTTAATTGACATACCTAAATCTATGACTTTATGCGGCACGTAACTGTAGAGAAGGGCTAAATGGCGTCTTTCACTTTCATCTTTTACGGCTCTGCTGTGGCAATGCTAACAGGGTGAGCTAGCAGTTGCTAACGTTAGGTATCCCATTATGTCACAAAAGCTCAGTCTGACGCCGCTCCTCGGCTGGTAATGTGTTAGCTGGCAATGCTAGCATACGAGCTCAAGCTTCTCTGAGTCCGTTTCGCTTTAGCTGTCTCTTGTATTTCGGGCCACTGACAGCTAGTCAGTGATTTATGACAGCCGTTTTGTTAGCTGGGTTTCTTCTGCTGTCATAATTAAAACGTTCATATAAACGCTTAAGCTCTTAACTGTAAACACCTGTCAGGAAGGTTATGAAGCCTGCTGTAGCACACGTAGCTAGTGCTGAAAGTGGTCATAAGATGCTGATATTGATAGATGTTTAGCTTTATGCTGGTGACCTAAACACAAGAACCTGTTTTTATTGTTTGAAAAAAGCTTTGTGAAACTTTACGCTTTCACACAGTCCCACAGTTCACACAGTCTATTGGAATTTGATTGGGCATGTTAGTGGCCGTGGAACTATACTATACACTATCACACAGTGGTCTTACTCAACTGATTTCTTTCTGATTTTCTTTTAAATAATTTTTTCTCATCCCTAACCCTTGTCTAGTTAGAGTATGACCATTTCCTGAGGGTTTGTTTTTAAATGTGTGTTTATGCTGGCTGTCCCCTTGACTTCTTATTTCTCATCAACAACACTAAATGTCATGACACTTTTTAAGTGATTTGCAGCTTAGTTGTCGTGTGTAAACAGAAAATTGAATACGGGAGCGGGTTATATTTGGATGGTGTAACTTCCTTAACTGAATGTATACAGAGAGTATGAGGCCCGCTTGCAGAGGTATAATGAACGGATCTGGACATGTAAGAGCACTGGAAGCAACCAGCTCACACACAAAGAGGCATGGGAGGAGGAACAAGAAGTCACCGAACTGTTAGTATTGCGTCCACAGTTTTGCATGTAGTTTTGCAATTTGTAATTCCATGTTAACTTGTAAAATAATGCCACACAGTAGGTATGGAGCTTTTTTAAAAGGCTATTTTGAGTGAAAAATGCATAGATTTAATTCTTTAGGCACTATGCTTTACATTAAAATGTCCAATAAAACCTTGGTTTGCATAAACCTCTGACTGTATATAAAACAGCTGCTTATGTGGATGCACTATGCCCAAAACCCCCCAAAAAACTAGCCACTTAATAGAAGTTCCCTGCTATAAACAAAGAAGAGAACCATACAACCCCAGTGAAGGTCACAAGGCTTACTGCTTTGCTATGATTGGATAAATCTGTTGCTCCTCCTCTGTCTATTTAGAGGGTGTGTGTCTGAGTCATCCTTGAATCTGCAAGGGCCTGATGAGTTCCCTTATCCTGAGCTACAAATGGAAGAACCTATTCAGAATAATAAAATAGTTCAATGGATCTCTTTCAATCCACTTTTCTCCTGCCTAGTGTGCACATATGGATTAGTGTGTGCTTTTAGCAACAGGGAGGAGAATAAAGAAAAATGGCTGGTCCAATGAGATGTCACAGCACACATTGGACAGAGCAGTGCTCAGTTGCACAGTGCTGAAGTCACTCAGGATCATGAGCTGTATTTAAGCTCTATTATGTCAGCCAAGAAAAACTACTCCCTCTACTGGCGGTCATTGGTTCTTTGTTGCTTTGTTATTTGATTTCAGTAGCTGCAAAGCATCCATCTAGTTTGTTCTGCTTATTCCAGTTCAGGGTAATGGCGTGGCTGGAGTCTGACCCAACTATCACAGGGTGATTTCTGTACTGCATAAATCAAAAACAAAATAAAAGAAATGGTTATGAACAAACTCCTGTGCATTCCACCGGGGCTGCTACAGTTTCACGTGTTACCTTTTTCTAAACTAATCAAGGATCATGTTGTGTGTGCAGGCTTCAAGAAGAGTATCCCACATGGTTTGAGAAACCAGTCCTCCAGATGGTCCACCACAACACAGTATCTTTAGACAAACTGGTTGAGATGGCCTGGGTGGAAATCCTCACCAAATATGCTGTGGGTGAAGAGTGTGACTTCCTGGTCAGTTAAAAATGTTTATTTTTGACTTTTTACATTTCTAAACTTGTTTGTAACATCGATTTTGTATCTCCAGAAGCAATATGTAAAGTTTGCCTCATGTAATGTTAACACTTAACCCTCTAACACCGGGTGATCCCCGCTGAAGCACTTGTTACCTGGCCTTACTTGCCCTGAACAGCTGGTCAACATGGAGCGTATCACTAAGACGTCAGATCAAACTTTGAATTACCGTAATTATGCAACCTATTAGCCTTTCTGAAAAATTCAAATGGTTTGTGAAAGCGGAGAAATTGTGCTTTATACACATACAGTACATAGGGTTATTACAGTAATTTTTGCTGGAAGTCCACAAATGGCAGCACTTTTGAAGTAGATTCTGTTGCCGGCTACAGGTTCAGTATTAAAGGGTTAATAATACTCAACTGTAGTGGCAGTGCAGTGTGAGGCAGTTGTTCATTTGGTGTATTCTGACACACATCGTTTCTTGGTTTCAGGTGGGGAAGGAAAAAACTCTGCGAGTGAAGGTGGTAAAGACCCACCCCTTAGAAATCCCAGAGGGTGAGCCGGGGGAAAAGAAACTTGAAGGTGCTTGTGACTCTCCATCTAGTGACAAGGAGAATGCAAGCCAGGAAAACCAGAGGAAGGAGCCTCCTGTCCGGGAGGAGAACAGGAGGGAGAGTCTGAGTGAGTACTAGTCAGTGCAGAAATGATTTTTAAGAGGTCTAGTCTTGTAGCGTGGATAAAACTAAGAACGGGTGGTAAATGTTGCTTTATTAAGCAGGGTCAAAATAGTTTATGCAGTCAGTTTAGAAAGTTGAGTTTTTAAAAAAATAAAATAAAATTAAATATGAGTTTTC
>VUQK01019552.1:33237-45624 GCA_015106715.1 Bujurquina vittata
TAAAGAGGGTAAAAAAAATTTATAGAAAAATTTTAAAAAGTTTGGTTTAAAAAAAAAAAAAAAAAAATTAAATATGAGTTTTCTGGTTTGTTCTTAGGTGATAGAGCACGACGTTCTCCAAGGAAACTACCCACTGCCATGAAAGAGGAGAAGAAGAAATGGGTGATGCCTAAATTTCTTCCTCATAAGTACGATGTAAAGCTCATCAATGAGGACAAGGTTTGTTTATGACGTCATCACTCAAGAAATGGTGTATATAGTTTTGCCCAATATCAGAGAGAATTAAGTGTGTACTTATTTTGCACTATAAATTATTACATGCTGGCTTAATGTGCTTTTGGTCATAGACATGGTATTTTTGAAAGAAACTGGCTCTAAATTTCCAACTGGCTTGTGTCATAGGTGATCTGTGACGTCCCAGCAGACAGTCTTTACAGAACAGAACGCCCTCCAACCAAGGAGATCATGCGCTACTTCATCAGACACTATGCTCTAAGGCTGGGTATGGGAGAAAGCGCTCCCTGGGTGGTTGAAGATGAACTGGTGAAAAAATTTAACCTTCCCAGCAAATTTAACGACTTTCTTCTTGATCCACACAAAGTAAGCCTACTCATTTCCTTTTGTTGCTCATTACTTTATTCCATTTTTAAGTGTTGCATGTTCTTGACTCAACCGCTTATGTGCATGTCAAGTTTTTGGCAGAGAATCCCTCCACAAAGCGTAAGAGCTTGTCATCTCCAGATGGTAAACCTAGCAAGAAGCTTAAGACTGCTGACACTCCAGGAGAGGATTCGGGCAATGAGAAGGGAGAGAAGAAAAAGAAAAAGAAGAAAGATGCTTTAGGCATGCCTCTTAGTCCCACTATCTGGGGCCACATGCAGGTTAGCCAGCTTGTATACACATTTTGAAATCTGTTGATCTAATTTATTTGGTATCCCTTCAAAACTTCAAAGTTTTGCTTAATGGGTTCTTGTTTGTATTTCAGAAAATAAAAATGAATGGTTCTCCACTCAAGGTAAAAAACTCAGGAACTCCTAAGAAAGGTGAAGGTAAAGGCTCAGCACCCTCCACTCCGAAACCCGGCAAAAAGTCAGGAGAGAAAAAAGAAGGAAAGAAAAGTGTAAAGACTGGTGAGAAGAAGCTCAACGTTCTCAAAGCCTGCAAAAAGGATGGTAAAGCTGGTGCTAAGACGCCAAAGATGAAGCAGATGACTCTGCTGCATCTGGCTAAGAGCAGCTCTGCAGGGAGCCCTAAGAAAAGAGCTCGCAGTTCTGGCATGGGGACGCCAAAACTTGGGAAGCCACTGCACCCTATGGCTCTCCACCTCCTTCGTTACTATAAGGAGAACAAGGGAAAAGAGGATAAGAAGAACTCCCTCTCCTCCCTTATCTCAAAAGCTGCCAAGACCTTGTCTCCAGAAGATCGTGGCCGTCTGCCAGAGGAGCTCAGGGAGCTAGTACAGAAACGCTGGGAGCTTCTGGAGCAGAAGAAGCGATGGGCAGCCATGAGTGAAGAGGAAAGGAAAGAGGAGCTGAAGAAGAGGCGTGAGGAACTCAAAGAGAAGCTAAGAGAAAAGGCCAAGGAGAGACGAGAGAAGGAGATGCTGGTCCGCCGTGAACAGTCGCGTAGATATGAGGATCAGGAAATTGAAGGCGGCAAACCTCTGCCAGCGTTCAAGCTTGTGGACATGCCTGAGGGATTGCCCAATACACTATTTGGGAATGTGGCCATGGTCGTGGACTTCCTTCACTGCTATGCAGGATTGCTGATGCCAAATGACCAGTATCCCATCACAGCAGTGGCTCTAATGGAAGCACTGGCCGGGGAACGGTCTGGCTTCCTCTACCTAAACCGCGTGCTGGTGGTGCTGCTCCAGACGTTACTGCAGGATGAGCTGGCTGAAGGCTACAGTGAGCTTGATATGCCCTTATCCGAAATTCCTCTTACTATGCACTCTGCATCAGAGCTGGCACGGTTGTGCCTGCGACCATGTGATGCTCACGGTGAGGAGAGCGGCCAGGGCTCTGAAGACTCTGGGGCTGTGGGTAGCTTTGACGATGTGGTGACCAGTGAGTTCCTGGAGAAGCTTGAAACAACCGAGGTGTTTGAGCTGAGCCCAGAGGAGAAGGTCAACCTGTTAGTGGCACTGTGCCACCGCATCCTCATGACATACTCTGTGGAAGACCATGTTGATGCAATGCAGCAGCGCTCAGCTGAGCTGTGGAAGGAGCGGTTGGCAATGCTTAAAGAAGCCAATGACCGTAAGAGAGCCGAGAAGAAGCAGCGGAAGGAAATGGAGGGCAAAGGTAGGAGGGCTCATGAGTTTTACCTGTCTTAAATGTATAGCTATCAATCAAATATAGACTTCAGATACTGCGTTTGGCTTTTCTCCAACGTTGATTATATTATCTTTTTCTTTTAACATAAATATAATTGCCTACCTTATACCCTGGGAACTGTCAGGGAAAGCAAATGCATCCTCGAGCCTAGTGTTGTAGTTGAGCTCAAAATGAAGGTTAGGTTAAAAAATGTGAGAGGAGGAGCCCAAAAGTAGGGAGCCAAGAGACTAAAAGAAAAGGGGCTACAGACTTTGTAATATATACAATATACAACCATTATATTGATTTGGCTCTTCCTTTTTTTGTTTTTTATTCTGGGGTTAAAGGTGAGAAGAAAAAAGAGGCTTCTTCTAAGAAGGAGGTCAAGATGGAAGTAAAAGTTGAGCCAGAGCCTGAGGACATGATCAGCTCAGTGAAGAGCCGGCGACTGATGGCCATGCAGGCCAAAAAGGAGAAGGAGGAGATGGACAGACAGAAAAAAGGTACAGTTTGTAGCAGGGACTGGAGCAAATTATTCATGTCAAATTGTGCTGTCTTTGAGGAACAGAAGCTTGTCATTTCACCACGTTAAGTGAAGATATGTTGTGTGAGAAGTGTTCTGGTACAGAGTTGCTCCAGTGGTAATCTTTAGGAAAAAAAATGGTGGCATTTGGTTCAAAGCCAGATCAATAATTATCATTATGAATTATTAGATAGTATAGTTTATTTTTTATCGCTGTGTTATTCCTCTCTAGAGCGCATGGAGAAGGAGGCTGAAGAGGAGCGGATGCGTAAACAGAGGGCGGCGACAGAGAGGGCCTTTCAGGATGGTATAACCAAAGCAAAACAAGTGATGCGCAGAACTCCACTGGGTACCGACCGAAATCACAACAGGTTGGTAATGAACATGAGTGGTTAAAGTATATTTACATATGAGCCAAAACATCACGTCTGCTCACAGATGACACAAAGAATTTTGATTGTCTTGTAAGAATGGTGCAGCCAGGGATATATTGCATAGTAAGTGAGCAGGCTGTATAGATAAATGAACAGGCATCTGTGAATAATACCACAGGGAACCTTTTAGTCATTTCAGAGTCCTAGCCTTGGCAAGTCAGATGTGATTGTGGTGACGGTTAAAGGACGAACAGTATATTAACAGGAAGCACTTTAAATATTTTAACCTTTGGTCAAGTCAAACCGTCCGTAATGGTTTTTGTCCAGATACTGGCTTTTCTCTGACGTAGTTCCTGGTCTATACATCGAGAAAGGCTGGGTGCATGAAGGCATCGACTACAGCTTCACCCCTCCACCAGAGGACAAACCAGCTGAGCCTGAGGTGGAGGAGGAGGAGGATGGTGAGGCAGCCCCTGCCTCTGATTCACAAGGTATAGTAGTTAAAAGTACATTCTTATCAAAAAATGTTTGGTTTCTTTGACTCTTAATGAAGTGAATATTTTTAATTACTCAATCTTGATGAGGACTTCTTTCCCCCCCCTCTGCTGAACCTTCCTTGTGTCTGGTTTGGTTTGCTGTGTGTGCAAGCTTGTGTTTGCACATTATTAGTAGTTAATGTGTTTGAGACATTAAGTTGTCACATACAGCTTTATGTTGAGATACTGAGTGATTATGTTGCAGGAACTGAAAAGGATGATGGGAGTATAGATGGTACTGTTTGTGAAGGAGCCCAGCAGGGGGCAGCACCAGACGTTTGTATAGAAACTACTGTTCCCAAACAGGGACAAAATCTTTGGTATGTGCCTACCTCTTTCTTTATTTTCCTTTTTCACTTTCACTTAATTAATTTCATCCTTTTTTTCACTTAATCTTTTCATTTTAACTTTTTTTGCCTCCAATTCCAGGTTCATATGTGATAATACACCTGAGCTGGAGGAACTGGTGGAGACTCTTCATCCTCAGGGGGTCAGAGAGAGTGAACTAAAGACAAATATACAAAGCAGGTGAAGGCAGTATTCAATATAGGTCTACAGTCTTACCGCCTCTCAGCACCCTGCTTTTCTTTCTATAATTTATAAGTGTAATGTGTAGAGTAGTAGTGTAATGACAGTGTAATGTCAAATGTTCCCTCACTGTTTCAGATATCAGGAAATTATCCACTCCATCCATTTGACCCGAAGGTCAAGAATGGGCCTCAGATTCTGTGATGGCTATACAGAGCTGCTCAAATATCTGCGAAGTGACATTCAGGAAGTAGCCTCACGCCTCCAGAAGGGAGGCCTAGGTTATCTGGATGACAACGTGGACATTGAAGATAAGGTGATTGGTTTTACAAAACAACACTTCTCAGTCTTCAGTGAAAATCTGTTTGAATTCTAATATGGCAAAGTATGTACTCAGTGTTTATTCTTACCAGGCAATGAGCATAAAATATGATGATGTGGTGATTTATTAGATTGATGCTTGGGAATCATCTGCTGTGTGCTGTCACATGTTAAACTGCTTTACTATTATTCAGTGAAGCTTTGGGACATTACTGCTCATGTATATCTGTGTTTTGAATGGTAATTTTTTGCTTCATGATCCTCTCCACAGTTGAAAGATATGGAGAGCTTGAAAGACTTTGGCGAATGCATCATCACTATTCAGGCCTGCGTAATCAAGAAGTTCCTGCAGGGGTTCATGGCCCCTAAGCAAAAGAAGAAAAAGAGGCAAGGAGGAGAGGAAAGCAGCAAAGCTGAAGAGGTGGATGAGGAGAAGAGGTTGGCAGAAGAGGCCAGGGTAAGAGAAAAGAGATGAAAGATTAACATGCTTCATCAAAAACATTTGGCCCAATTAATTTGTTATTAACCCCCTGCTTTAGAGTTCTATGAATATAGTCGTTTGACCTCTGGGCAATATATACTTCTCCTTAGGTAGCAACAGCGGTTGAGAAGTGGAAGACTGCTATCCGAGATGCCCAGACCTTTTCCCGCATGCATGTGCTGCTGGGAATGTTGGACGCTTGCATAAAATGGGACATGTCTGCTGAGAATGCTCGCTGCAAAGTCTGTCGCAGGAAAGGTTAGAAGTGTTTTTCACAGTTACCCCACTCTGCGAGTTAACACGTCACCGGTTATTTGCAGAAGATGGGGGCATTATTAAGATGTTCTCACTCTAATTACGTGGAGCTCAGATATACCACAGTTGCTGGATTGTTGTGGCATTTTCATGTATACTCTGTGGAGGTTGAGTCCTTTTTTGAGTGAAGTAGTTTTACATTTGCCAAATGTTCCACCCCTGTCTAGTTCTCAGGAAGAACCCATCTGTGCTAAGGTTGGAGGAGTCCAGGCAGGTCAACAACTGCAGATTCACAGAACAGAGTAGTAATGTCAGGCAGGTCTACATACAGACCCGACCGCTCCGCGGGTCAACAGGTGAACATATAGTGATAAGATGACAGTAAAGATGTGAAGATCAGGAATAGCAAAAGAGTGGAGGTGCAAAAATGTGGGGCTACTATCTATTCTGAAAAATTTAGTTTAAAGCAAGCATCTTATGATTTGTACTGATCTCTTCCAGGTGATGATGAGAAACTTATCCTTTGTGATGAGTGCAACAAGGCCTTCCACTTGTTCTGCCTGCGACCGGCCCTCTACCGGGTCCCCAGTGGAGAGTGGCTGTGCCCAGCCTGCCAGCCCACTGTGGCCAGACGTGGCTCTCGCGGAAGGTAACTGTCCTCCACTGTTTGTATAAATTGATTATATTGAACTGAGGACTAACTCCTCACTTACATACACATACAAGTGGCAGTGGCGCAGTGGGTAGGCGCTTGCCTTTGAGCCGGAAGGTTGCAGGTTCGACCCCTGTCCGTGCGCTGCGTTGTGTCCTTGGGCAAGACACTTAAACCACATTGCCTAACGGTAGCGCCGGTCTCTGGCTGCATGACCGCAGATGCTTGCCTCTAGATGAGTGATCTGAAACCCTCATTTTGTTGTGTGCCTTGTGTGCACAATGACAATGAGTTGCACTTTATTATTTATTATTATTTAAATATCACAAAATATGATTTAATTTATTTAATTTCCTAGCTTTTATGTTTGTATTACTAGAAATTTCTTGTAGATTGTTAAAAACCTTCCCTTTTGAAAATGTGAAGATCTCTCAGAAATAATTAATGTAGATTAAAAGTGGAATAAGTACAACCTGTATTTACACGACATGTAAACTTTACGCCTCATAAACCAGTGGATGTCAAACTGTGCTTTGCCCCAATCAGTCAATCCTGTCTGTACAATCACTTAGTAACAGCAGGTTAACACATTTAATTCAATCTAACAAACAGATAACAAAATAAACAACTTACCATGTGATCAGTAAACACACACCCCACTGATGTGCGGGAGCTGGTTATAGTGAAAGGGGAGACCCCTTTCAGAAGAGGCTCTGTGCTCTACAAATGGCAGCTCCACCACTGAAACCCATATACATGTCTGCCCTTTACTTTCTGAGTTATCTTTAAAGGCAAGCTTTCCATTGCAGGAACTATAAGCAAGACTCAGACGAAGAAGACGATGAGGAGGACTCTGAAGAGGAGGACTCTGAAGAAGAGGAAGATGATGAAGAAGAGAACGACTACAAAGCCATGGGACACAGTTGTGAGTATCTTATTAAGAAAATCTGGACCTGGTTTCACAAAATTTTAACTTGATAACCAAGTTTAACGTCGTTTCCACGTGTAAAGCGGTAATGGGGAATACCATCAAATGTTTAGTGTAAGTTCCCGTTAAAAGGTACAGAATTTTAAAAAAAATCATTGTTATGAATACATTAACAGTCCAAAAAAGATTATTTAGAGGTTTTAAGACCCGGTTGGTTTTGAAAATAGGGGGTCCTTGGTGTAAAAGGTTGAGAATGAGAGGAATGCTGATGGGGAATTTCAGCCGTTGTCCTCTTTGTGTCTCCATTGTCTGTGTGTGATGTAGCACAGCTCAGGTCTGGACCTGGCTTTGAAGCTTTGAGTGTGTCACTGTGGCTTCACTCAGAGTATGTGGCAGGATGATCCCGTCTGTCAGTTTAGTCTTGCATGTCAAGGATAATGATTCAGAAGTTTCAACAGAGGTGTGGGCGCTCCTAAGAGCTTGTTATCTTTCTCATTTCAAGTGTGAGGCTCCGACAGGCTAATGTTCAATTCATTGTGGCCTGGAAATGGTTCGAGTCGCATGTTTTAAAATGTCAATAATGCAACAACTAGGCATGGATTGATTTCATGAGAATAACTGTACCATATACATGTTAATTTCTACTTTTTCTTTTTTCTTGTCACACCTACCACTACTTTCATCATCCACAGTGAGACCAAGGAAGAAAAAAAAGCAGTCTTCATCACGTCAGAAAAGCTCAAAAAGTAAACCCAAGAAGTCCAGCTCTTCTAGCAATCAGAGCAGTAAGCAGAGAACAGGCCCCAGCAGCCCTGCAGACATTGATGAACTGGTAAGAAGTTGACCAAGAGCTTAGAATAGATCGATTTTTGTTTTGTTTTTGTCCTAAAATTGTTTTTGTGTGTGTGGTCTCTGCAGGTGCGACAGAGCTCTCAGACAGGAGTGCGCAGGCAGGTGCTGGAGCTGGAGAGGTGTGAGGAAATTCTCAAGAAGCTGATGAAATATCGCTACAGCTGGCCTTTCAGGTGAGTGAAACAGTGTGTTCTGAGTGCATGTCAAACAGGAGCCCCTTTGACTCCCAAGCCACCATAAACACACAGGAATAGCTTTCAACTATTAGCTTAAGGACAAGGGTGCTATAATAGGATGCCACCATTGCAGTAAGTCGGTTTGTGAAGTTGCTTCCCTCCTAGATGTTCAAGCATCAGCTGTGAAAGGTATTATTGCAAAGCAGATGTGTTTAGGAACCACAGCAGCATGAAAACAATCTAAACTGCTCTTCTGCTGAGTTTGTTTACTGCAATAATGAAAGCAATATAATAACAGGAACTACTGCACTAAACATGTAATGGATAGCCTTCAGTGAGCTGATCAAACGTGTTGAAGAAATAAGATAGCTGGAGGACATATTCATCACTTTGACTCGTGTCATACTAAAAGCTGCTTTTGGCTGCTCCCTTATTCCCAAGGGATCGCCACAGTGGATAGCTTTTCATGTTTGATTTGGCAGATCGTTACGCTGGATCTCCTTTCTGATGCAACCCCAAAGGGATTTGTGTCTGTCTCCTATAAATGTCTTCCAGGATTTAAACTTTAGACCATATTGCAGTCATATTCCATGAAAAGTTTAATGTCTTTATTAGACTTTTATAAAACATGAAACCTATTATGATCCTGAGTCTTTAGTCTAACACTCATCACATGCGCTAACCCCCTTTCAGGGAGCCTGTTTCCCAAGAGGAGGCAGAGGACTACCTGGATATTATCTCTCAGCCCATGGATTTCCAGACGATGCTAGGGAAGTTCAGCCAGGGTTCGTACCGCCACGCCCAGGATTTCCTGGAAGATGTGAAACTGGTCTTCTCCAATGCCGAGGAGTACAACCAGCAGGGCAGCACCGTTCTCTCCTGTATGGTCAAGACAGAGCAGACTTTCACTGAGCTGCTCCAGAAGCTGTTGCCTAGCCTCAGCTACATCCGGCGACGTCCACGCAAGCGTGTGAGCCAAGCTCCTGTAACGTCTGAGGAAGAAGAGGAGGAGGAGGAGGACGAGGAAGAAGATGATAATGATGAGGAGGAGGAAGAGGAAGAGCCCAAAAAGAAGATGACGAATGGAAAATCGCATACAAAGAAAACCAGAAATGGCCGGAGACAGAAGGATGACAGCGAAAGCGAGGAGAATGATGAGGAGGAGGAGGATGAAGAGGAGGAGGAGGAGGATGATGATTATAATGATGATGGCAGGAGGAGAAGTAAGAGGACCTCTGCCACGTCAGTCAGGAAGGATTACAGGGAGCAGGATAGCGATGGCGAGCGAGAAACACGGAGAACTCGTAAGCGTGGGGGCCGGGGCGACAATGGGGGGGTGAGCAGCGACGAGGACCGGCCCAGCCAGCAGCGACATTCCAAGAGACAGAAACGCTCGTGAAATCCAGGGTGCTGTTCTGCTTTTTTGTTTTGTTTTTTTGTGGGTCTCTCTTTGCTTTAAAAATTTCTGTCCTGCTCCTCTGAAGAGTGACCACGAGCTCTTCGTCGCCTCCTCCCACAGCCAGCGGGACCTAATCCTCAGAAGGACTTTTTTGTGTTAATAAGTCTATGCTCATATTTTGGAAAAACAAGAGAAGAAAACTGATTTATATTTGTAACATGTTTAATATCGATGTTTTTTTGTTTTTTCCCAACTAAGAAAAATGAGACATTTGTGATAATTGAAGTCCTCATAGCTCTTAAGAGTCTTGGATTTTAAGTCGACAACCTCACACAAGTGTAATTTGACTTAAATATTGTGAAATGCTTTTTATCCTCTCCAAACATGAGTAAAGTGTAATCAGAGGTCTTGTCTTCACTTTTCACATTTAGTCGAGACGTGACTATTGGTGTGTGAGTCCGTCTAGCTCTTTGTCCCACCCAAACATCTGAGAAGTCGCTGACTGTAATAGATTGTGTTGTGTCTGAAACCTTCTAGAGGGTTTCAGATTGTCATCACTTTTAAATTGCTCTTACTATGAGAGATCTTGCTACCGCCTAATTCCAAGTTGATAAACACAATAGCAGCACTCTGTCATTAAGATGCATCACTTTTCAGGCTTCAGACCCACAGGACACACGTGCTATGTGCAAAACATTTCTGATTCACGTAACCACAGACAGTATAAATGATGGATGCAGCTACTGTGATGTCACCCACTGGTTTGTGTAATCCTGTTAGTGAAGATGCTCATCTTGAGGCTTCCTGTCATCTTAGTTGTGGTGAGCAAGGGGTGGATCTAAATGGCTATTGATTTGTTAGTCACAAGACAAGAGAATGATCTGGGTGTTAAGAAACCCTCAGGTTGAAGGTAAGGAGCTCGTGTCTTTTTCAGACCTGTCACTTTAGTGGCAAAACAAAGCAAGTTTCATCCCAGCTTTTGGTGTCAAGATGTTATCAGGGACGGACTCAGTCTCTCTCTGTAGAGCTGTCCGACCTTTTCCTCCTTTTGAGTGCCCTGCCACTTTACAGGAACCGGTACCTCAAATGATGCGTCAGTTTGCACTCCTGTGTGAAGTACACTTAACATGCCAGCAGCTGCAGGACCATACTATATTGAATTAATGTGCATAAACATTTGTAAAGTGTTTAAAACGGCAGATGTGATTATTTTTTTTTTTTTTAAAAAGGGCATTTTTTTTACCTTTGATATATTTTGCACTTTTTCTTTGGTATTGTAAATAATAGATTACACCCAGCAAATTATAAGGTTTAAACAGGGCTCTCCCAGAGCACGTCCTGAGTTATTTTACTTATCCTATAGTCACAGCAAAAATGGTCCCTTTTTACATTTTGTAATATACAGTGAGCCCTGTGGTTCAGTTCAATTGAATTAGTAACTCAGACTTGGGTTAAAGCAGCTCTTTGAAAGAAGTCAATGGTTTTCCTGCACATTTCCAGGTGTAGTCACCAGGTGGCGCTCTAGACCTGCACTTTTTTACTCTTGTGCCAGCATTTCCCAAGTACTTCAGTCAGTGCTGCTGAACTGTTGTACCACCTGCCTCTCACTGCAGGGGCACTTCATAGCGCTGGTATATTTTAGCTCTTGGTGTGCAGAAGACCATGTGTAGTTCTTTGGTTGCCTGCCAGCAGTGTGTATATATTACCTGTATACTGATGTGGCAGTGGCTGTTAGCCCTCTTCTGTCTGTCTGTGCTGTGCTGTTCGCCTGTGTTTTACTAGTGCTGTTACCATCAAGACTCTCCTGATTTCTTTCATCCACTGATTGTTTTGATCCCCTGAATTACTTTTCTTTAAATTCAGCTTTCTTCCCGACATGATTGACCGCTGTTTAAAGTGTTTGTTAAAAACGGACATTTCAGCAAACGATCAAACTGCCCTTCTCAAAATGAGATCCGACTGTAAATGCTTTCTTTATACTTGGAGCAACTGCTAAATCCTTTTACACTTCCTTTTTTATATATATATTTATAGTCTCAAAAGCTGTGTTTGGGCAAGTTCTGAGGATTCACTTGTAAAGAATTTCCAATAAAGGCTATGGATGAAGACTGCAGTTCTCCCTGTTTTATTTGAGCTGATCTGATGAGGCAGACATCACTGCTGTCTACAAAACCCTGTGATTCTAAAAAGGGGCTAGCCTTGACAAGCAAGTTATATCTTTACTTTTTAATAAAATGTCAAATAATTGTCTTAAGCTGTGGTGTTGGTTTATTTCTCAGAACATCTGAATCTGTGTTGAAGACAAATTATTTGCAAACAGGATGTTGAAGCCAAAACCGTCATGCTGGGGGATAAATGGCTTCATTATTCACAGAAGGATGAGCGACTTGGACTGAAATTGTTCCATGAAAATATTGTGGAAAAAGGTGAAGCTGTCTGGTTGGGTTTGGATGTTCTCATTATAGAATTGAATCAATTGTTCTGACCACTTTATTAGGCAGACCTGCTCGTCAAACAATCAGCCAATCGCATGGCAGCAATTCAGTGTGTTTAGGTATGCAGACATGGCCAAGATGACCTGATAATGTTCAAACTGAGCATCCGAATGGGGAAGAAAGGTGATTAAAGGGACACTCAATGTGGCCTGGCTGTTGGTGCCAGAAGGGCTGGCCCGAGTATTTCAGAAGCTGCTGGGATTTTCCTGCACAACTATCTCTAGGGTTTACAGAGAATGGTCTGAAAAAGAAAAAAAAATCCAGCAAGCAGCAGTTCTCTGGGTGAAAATACCTTGTTGATGTCAGAGGTCAGAGGAGAATGGCCAGACTGCTTATAGATGATAGGAAAGCAACAGTAACTTAAATAACCACTTGTTACAGCCATGATATGCAGAGGAGCATCTCTGAATGCACAACACAACAAACCTTAAAGCAGATGGGCTACAGCAGCAGAAGACCACACCAGGTGGCTATGATTCACACGGGCTCACAATATTGAATAAAGAAGATTGGAAAAGATCGTCTGGTCTGATGTTTCTTAATTTATGT
>VUQK01019552.1:45644-62092 GCA_015106715.1 Bujurquina vittata
TATCATGGCTGTAACAGTAACTTAAATAACCACTTGTTACAGCCATGATATGCAGAGGAGCATCTCTGAATGCACAACACAACAAACCTTAAAGCAGATGGGCTACAGCAGCAGAAGACCACGCCAGGTGCCAATCTTGTCAGCTAAAAACAGGAAACTGAGGCTACAGTTCCAATCCAACCCAGTGCTGGCAACGTGTACCTAATAAAATGGCAGATGATTGTATTTGTCCAAGTGTAAGGTGTAACTTTAACTCCTTTTACTTTTTTTTTTTTAAACTGTGAAATAATTTCCAAATAATCTGAGAAAAGTTACTGCAAAAATGCAGCGTGGCAGCAGGCTGAGCCAGGCTCACTCAGAAAAGGTCTGTACAGGTAAGCAGGCAGATTCCACAGTCAAAACAGACAAACTGAGGTGTGTGTGCGCATGTATGTGTGCACGTGTGACGTATGGGGCAAAGAAGAGTGCAAGAAGGACAGCAGGACCTGATGAAATATTTAGGAGTGAAGTGGTGACAGCCTGTGAGCCATCTGTAATTTGGCAACAGGTGTAGAGGCTAAGATGGATCAGAGTAAAGGTCAGAGATGTGAAAAGTCAGTGGAAACGCAGCACTTGATTAGTGGCGTGGTTCAGGCATGGCGGCAGCTGCATCCAGCTATAATAAACCTAAAGTGATCTTTCACTTTGGTATGTTTTATTGCACTTTTGAGTTACTCCCCATATAAATATTACACACAAAAAAATCCCCAAATCAATACATAAGGATTTCATGTTAACTGTTTCTCAAAATAATCAAAAAAAGAGTACATACTTTAAACGAACTTCTAATGAACCCTGAGAAGTAGATCACTTTGATTTTAGGAGTGTTACTGTCTTCGAGATCCAGCCATGATATATTAACGTTTTAGGAGTTTTGTGGATCTATCAGTTTCTGTCCAAGCTTGTGTAACGTGAAGTATTTGTCATTCCACACACAGTCCATCCTACGCACTGAAGCATGCATTAATCACCCAACTTTCACTCCCTTGTTGAGGTCAGACCAGTTAATGACTGCACACATTGGCATGTACCACTGACAACGTTTTACAGGTAGCTCAGCGGGGATAAAAGGTTAGCAGTCCTTTATGATGACTCATTATGCAGCGACTATATCGTGCTTATGGCCTCATCCCATGTTACACGTTAGGCACTGCTAGTGACACAGCTCTTGGCGATGTCAGTGTGTCTGGTGTGTTGGTTCAGACTGAAGTGTCTCAACAAGTATTGATGGATTGTGATGAAATTTGAGAATCTCGGAGGGAAATATTTCATCACGACCCGTTTTATCTGAACGATATATAGGCAGTTTGGGATCTGGCATTAATGGGCAATAGGAGTTAGCCTATTAATTAGACCAGAATTTGATGTGTTGGTGGCAGTGTCTCCTGTTCTTTCCCTTATATCTGGCCACACACCAGCTGCTAATATGTGAATTCGCATAAACAAAGGACAAAGATGGGGTTTCTGTAGCCTCTGGAATTCTGTAAAATACATGCATGTAGTATTATGCTATGTGTGTTGTGTTGCTTTCTGTTGTGATCTCCAGAGCCCTTCATTTGGGTCCACTTCCTGCCAGCCACACTGCCATCATACAGTACTTTCAGTCCTTCCAAACAGGACAGGATATTGGGTCCATGCAGGTGAGGGAGAGAAGGTTCAATAGAGCAACTAAGTAGATGGAGACGGGGTGACAGGGTGCTGTGATGCCAGGGGTGTCTCTAGGATTTTTTAAATCGGGGGGTGGGCAACTGGAAAATTCTATCAGAAATAACAACCAAGCAAAAGCACTTAAAGAATGGTTGAAAAATTCAGTGAATTTGAATGGTTCTAATGCGCACAGGTCTGCCTCCATAGACGTCAGGAGATGCAGTTGCCCCGTAATAAAGCAGCAGCTGAACTGAACCACACGATTTAACCGTGAGGCAGCGGAGCTAACAAAATTTAGCTTAGGCGTAAGTTCGATAAGGCAGATCTGTTTTCACTCTTCTGTCTGCTTTTCTTGGTATTTGGTTGCTACTTTATTCTTCACATCACTTCTGCTTCTCCATGCTGTCAAAGCCGAAGCTGACGTCATTGCTCTGTCCGCGTACTTCAGGCCAATCAGTCTCCACTTTGCATACTTTAAATCTCCCTGCTTACCTGCCATTCTTCCTTGCAGACTCATTCGTGCAGGCCGCCTCCTCCCCATCTCCATCTCATCCAAATTACTCAGTGCGCCATCCAAGCCTCCATCTTTATCTTCACCACCACTTCAGTACCACCTCAGCCCCTTTTGCCCCGTGTCTGTGTGAGACCTTCCTTTAGTTTGGTTGATTTCCCTAGGTTTTTTTTTTTAAGAATTTGTCAATTTTCATTTTTTTGTACCTAGTACTGCCCAAAATTCCTGCTACTTTAACGTCCCTTTTAAAACTTTCCGGTGCCAAACAACATCTGCCTTTTATACAGGGTCACGGCACGACATTCTCCTGTTTGAGCTGCTTTTTCCCCTCTTGGTGGATGACGTCAGAGGAATTTTTTACTTTGAATGACTGTGAGCATGTTGTGCTGTTTTATGACTTAATGTGTAGTGTGGAATGTGGAAAAACTTCCTTACATAATGTGTGGATTTGCTCTCCTTGATTGAATCTGTTTGGATGCAGTAACCTCCCACTTTAGCTTTACGTCGACTCCACATTTATGTCTCCTACACACAGACACACATGCACGCACATCTCGATAAAAGCACAAACAGCAGCAGCGGCAGGTGATCTCTCAGGCCAAAGAGCAAACACTGGCCTTGTGTGGGCTTGTGCACCTTTGAGCTCTGAGCAAACTGAGTGTATCACGGGCCCATCGACGCAGCGTGTGGATGTGGCTGAGCAGAGTGGAGCAACCCACCCAGCAAATATTTACCTCAGGTCCAAGTTAGTGCAGAGGGCATGTGGCAAGAGGGGAACAAGTGTGTTTGTCGCTCTCATTCCACCAGACAAGAAATGACTTCAGTGGGCCCACATACCAGGACAGCTGAGGGACTGATGGTTAATGTGATACTAGCTAATGTCAGAGTGCTTCAGTCATCCAGAAAACTGGTGCAATACTTTAACTTTTACTCACTGTACTTGTCATATTTGTTTCCTCCTTCATTTGTTCTTTTCTTCGTGAGTTTTTATTTAGTTGTTAAAATTTAGTTTGTTCTTTAGTTTGTTTTTGATTTTGGGACCTTATGGAAACTAACAACTGTATATAAGGAAGCTAATAGAGATCTAAAATTATTAGACTGGACTTAAAACAATCAAAAATAAAAAAATCTGGTTCTACTTGATTTAAGTATTAAAGCTGACACAATTAGTCACACATATCAGCTAATTATGAAGTATAATACATTTACAAGAACAGCTGTTTCAACAGTGCTTTATATTATACATTAGACAGTCAGATGATCCCCTATGAGCAAACACTCGGCAAGAGTGGAGAGAAAGAACTCCCTTTAAACAGGAAGAAACCTGCATTTCCTGCCTGAGTCAGCATCTGCCTGAGGCTTTATACTGAGATAACAGGTGTATTATATACGAATATCATGCATCACACCATGCACAGCTGCCACAAAGGGAGAAATAATCTATAAATATTTTTATGTCCGTTGAAGAGCTGACATACAGTGAAGGGAGAAGCAGTGCAGCAACAAGATTTGTTGCTTATACTCTCTCTGTGAATTTCATTAGATACTTATTTTATTTTATTTGAATTTTTCTATGACTGCTGTGTGAAGGGAGTCTGGCAAACCCCCTGTATTTCTTTACATGCACGTATTACAATAAAACTTTTTCTACTTCTAAATAATTTGAGGATTACCTAGGCAACCAGAGTTTCAGATGTCCTCTAGCAACCATCTGCAATGTGACGGGCAATGAGTGAATTGCTTCCTGCGTGGATTAAAGTTGGGCGGTAAAACATGAGGATCTATGAAGACTGACTTTCTTGGTCATTCCAGTTGTTAGTCGTGAAAAACTAAGTACCCCCCATGAGTCAGACTCCAGAATACTTTGGCATACAGAGGAGTTTATGGTCTTTTTGGCGCTGGGAATTCTGACAAAACATCGCCACTTGGGTCTTGTCTGTCCAAAGGACATTGTTCCAGAAGTCTTGTGTTTTCTTCAGATGCAATTTCACAAACCTAAGCTGTGCTGCAATGTTCTTTTTTCAAATTGTGTTGTCATGACCTTTAACACTGAACATGCTGAGGCCTGCAGAGTCTTGGGCTTTCTGCAATTTCTCTGAGCATTGCACGGTCTGACATTGACGTGAATTCGCTGGGACCTCCATTCCTGGGAAGACCAACATGTCCTCCAATCCTAACGGCAATATCAGTCATTTGTTCCAAAAAGATCTATATGAGCATTTCCAAAACGAGCGCTCCTGCATGTGGCTTTGTGTGTCATGTCACTCACTTCAGCATGTAGTGTGTCTGTAGTTCAGGAGGTAGAGCAAGTCACCTGCTAATGGGATAAAATACTAGGTGGGTAAAGTGCTTGTATGAATGGGTGTGAATAAGACATGTTGTATAAAGCACTTTGAGTGCTCAAGTATGGTAGAAAAGTGCTATAGAACCAGTCCATTGAAGGTTCAATCTGAGATAATCCATATTTGTGCATTTGCCTGAGAAAACCAAACACATTCACGCATCCTTTCATGAACCACTTGCTGGAGGGTGCTTAATTTTATTTTAAAACTTAGGCATTGGTCGTGAAACGTGCCCCTTGAGACATCAGCGGTGGGTGTAGTCAGAGGTCAAATAGCTCCGTTCATTATTATTTTATTCATTATTATTATTATATTCATTATTAAATCCGTTCATTATTAAAAAGATGACAAAATAAAAGGAAATGTTTGAATTATAAGTTTAGGAATGTAACAAAGACAGATACTTCCCTGGAGGGCACAAGAAAGGGTGAATAGATGAGTATATAAAATGAAATCGTGTGTATTGGTCTTTGCAGTCACACGAGGCTTGTGACTGTCTTTAAGCTGCGCATCTGGACCTTTAACAGCCGTCACTGTAAGACTCTTTCTCAAAATCTTTGCACATTTTAAACACATCCTCAGCTTAAGATGAAGTTATACAGGGGCCTACTTGCTGCATTTTTGGCACCTGTCCCACCGGTGCCATCACAGCGAGTCAGACTCTTACTGCTGGAGCAGACACCGAAGGTAGTTTTGAGCTGTGAGTGTAAACTCGATTTGTGTCATATCATGCCACACTTCAGAATGAGCTCAGTCAATAATCTATCAGGCTGGCAGCTGCAGGAATGCACACAGAGAAAATGAGGACAAGCGGGGGGGAAAAAAGACAGAAAAATCCTGACAGGCTGCCAGAACAGAAAGAAGTGAAGTAACATAATCATTCACAGAGCATGAAGGTGTCTCGAAAATTGAGCGTGAAAACCAACTCACATGACCGCAGCAGCGACATGCCCTAAATTTCTCTCTCCCTTCTGCTTTAAGTGCAAGTACAAATGATTATTAATGCATTATTCACAAAACAGAGCCTTCTCCCCCAATTTTTTCCTCCACTGATGTGCGTCTTCTCCCTTTGATGATATAACCAAAGTAAGAGGGGAGAAAAGTGAGGGAGTACAGAGACGGAGAAGTTCAGAGGATGGCTTTTTCTCTTGGGAATGCAGCGCTCTCATCCCAAAGGGAATCCTGCACTCTTCTGAAACAGTCTGAGTCTTCCTGTAGACCAAACAGCCGCATTTACATATCACTCACATAACCTCTCTGCCATGACTGCAACAAATGCCAACACCATCAAGTGCTTATATCCTCTGGCTGGCTTTTCATGACACAGGTAAATGCAGCTATATTGCCGCTCACATCACTTCTTCTTCTTTCCTTATCAAAAATATTTTAATTTAAGATTCACATGATCACACAAATATGGAAAATGTTAAAGGCAATTTGAAAAGGGACTGCAGAGAATAACCGCAGAATCACCCAGTGAGTTCTTTGAACTCGGGGATTCTGATATGGCAGCAGCAACAATTGGATGAGCGCGCTACAGGGAAGATGAAAGGCAGTCAAACTTGTAGACGTAATAAGTGGGCTGAGGCCTTTCATGATTCATACTGAGGCTTCATCTTACTGTTCAGGCGAGCCAGTGATTCCAAGTGTTGAATAGGCTTATATATATCGGTGGGTTCTTTGCAGGCTTAGCAGTGGATGATATAAAGCCAGTTAACTTCCTCCCACTGTTTTCAGCAGGCATAGAGACACATGCACTGACACAGAGCTTACTCTTAAATTACTTTTTACGTTTGGCTTTCTAAAAAAAAAAAAAAAGAAAAAGTATGTTTTTAGATTTTTTTTCTGTAATAAATGGCATTTTATTGTTATCACGCTCATATCTGTGATTTAAATGCAGAGCTACGACTAAAAGACTTAGCCTAGCATAAAGAAGGAGAGGAAAAAGTGAGCTTGGCTCTGTTACTGGACCTGGTTGATGAATAGTTCAGCACATAACACTCATAAACTTGTTTTTCCATGTTGGGTTTTATACGAGTTTAAAAAATGAAATATAATGTGTTAAGTGGTGAATTGGCTCGCCGAAGGATTTTGTTACCTTTGGACAGAGCCGGGCTATTTGTTTCTATGTTTCCAGTTTTTATGTTTAGCTAAACGTGGCTCTGTCAAACTGAAAACAAAGGGAAAATTTGGCTAGGAAACCTGGGAGGGTATTACAATACGCTGAGATTTTGCTAACTACGTGATGTTAAGTTGTCCGCCATTTTGGACATGTGATAAGAAGCAGGCCTAGAAGCTGGTCTGCAACCATGTGGCAACTGCAACTGAGTATTCCCTGACTGGTTGGCAAAAACCTTGCGACTGCTTTAGTTGCTAGCAAAGTTTACAGTTGCCTGTAGTCTGTATGGAAGATGCCAACTTGTGTACATGCACTTGCCAGCTACCAGAAACTTCAAAGTAAAAGTTAAGCCTTTTAAAAATGTATTGGTTGCAGTCGTAAAGTACCGTTTGCATTAGAAATTTCCAAGTTTTACTACCGCTCAGCTAGTAGTTAGTGAGTATTTGCACCTTGATGTCACCCACTGGTTGGTGAAGCCTCGAGCTGTCCCCACGTTATGTCTGACGTAAAACAATATTATTTTACTATTTCCATATCATTGTTTATTCAGTGTGCTGGTGCGTCCTTTGAGGTAAGAGCTCACATGTTGCCAAATGCAGTGGTCTGATTGGTCAGATCTGTTTATTTGCTTTTGAAAAGTCAGAAAAATCGACCTTGATCAAAAGAAATCTGGTGTGTAAAGACCTTTAGAATGACCATAATTTATAAAAAAACAGATTTAATGACCAACATACCTTGGAAAGCCCATAAACATGTCAGAAAAGTGTTTACTTTAGTTCAGGACCCCTTTTTATTTTTTGCAACCAAAGGAATCCCCCCAGGTGGCCTTTATGAGGATGCAGGTTGGGGGAAAACTGGAAGCTGTGTCGTTTTTTAATACCGTCTATTGGTTTTGCTCACTTATAACACCAGCCTCAAGTGGTCGTTTAATGAATTTAACTGTTGTTGGTTTCATTTTTTTTATTCCTGGAGGTTGCTGCTGTAACCAATTCTACAAATGTCCCAGACAAATTATGCATGACATGCATAGATGGCATGCAATAAATATTTTGTTGCTGTGGCTCTCCAAGAACAAATGTTTTTTTGTTTTTTCATGTGGACAGAAGACTTTGCTTATGGATGCTGCATTGGCTGTGCCATGCGCCAACTGTGACGCTGACACAGTCCAGTCACCATTTATACTGCTGCTAAGGGTCAATTGGACTCACTGCAGTATTTTCCTGACTAATAGGTACTGCCATTCAGAAAAAAACCCCCTCAGCATCAGTGCTGTTATAGAAGTAGACTAAATCAAAACCGGAAGCAAAGAAGTAACTGAGTTTTTTTTCTCCAGAAAATCTCATCCTTTCAAGCTGTTGCAGCATCTCCCCTCTGTATAATTTTGGAATCTCTGAGCCCCTTTACTGATATACCATTGAAACGGTGGTTAAAAACCAACACAATCGTACACTCGTGTCTCGAGCAGGTTACAAAAATCAAAATGTGCAGAAATGACATCAAAGAGTAGCTTGTTACATCACCTTTTGCATAAGCAGCCACTCGCGAGGGCAACAACACCGAGTATAAACGGGCCTTTAGGCTAAGCTGAATGACTGCAGATGGTCACTGAATGCTTGCTGTACAAAATATCACTCTTCCAATCTACCTCTTGGCAAGAAAGCAAATGAGTTTTACTATTTGTATATTTTCTAAGTAGAGCAAGAAAACATAAATCAGTTTTCCTCCCGTGAGGGAATTGATATTGTAATCCAATAATAGAAAAGAATAGGTGTAGAATGATTTTCTGCTACCCCAGATCAGCTCTTATGGATTTTCTTTGTATTTATCTTTTCTCTTATGATCAGATCCATCTAAAGTTACACGGTGGCCTTGCTGCTGTCACAGCTAATGCTCCTTTGGAGTGTGCATATGCCGAGTGAGAGGGATGTCAGCAATAAATAGATTAAAGTGTGTAATGGCCCAATAACCACCCCTGCACTTCTCCATCATGCACGGTTGATTCACTTAAAAAAACGTCTGCAGCTGTTGGGGCTGACCTAAGTTCAGATTTTTGGTTCAGTAAGCAACCGAAAGTGGTTATGTAGTGTGTCTTTGTATAAAAGCATAAAAACAGAAACGACAAACGACAACAAACTGCTTTAAAAAAGTGCATTTCAGTGTTTAAAAAGTGTAAAAGTGCACATGAATGCAAAATAGGTGTCCTTTGTGTTTGTGTGTTCATCTGTGCCAAAGTGTATAAGTGTACCAAGTGCGCTTGTGTGTTATAGGAAGCAGTCACAGGGCTGCTGACGGCTCCATAAAGGAGCCTTTGAATGCCTTGGCTCTGGTAAATTTGTAGCAGATGTGGGGGGAAAGAATATCCACCCAGGTTGAGTGGCCCTTCACTGCAAAGGCGACAGGAGTCCAATCCAGGGTAGGCAGACGGACGGGAGACAGGAGCCAGGACACGCACACACACACACACACACACACACACACACACACACACACACACACACACACACATGTTGGGTGAACTCCAATCAGCCAGGAGGGAACTCTGCATGGCACTAAGCAGTACACAGGAGTATTTCTTTGAACCACTCTGGCGCTTAAATTGAAAATAATTCTCACTCTTATTCCTAACAGAAAAAAAAAAAGTTGAGTTCCTTGTGTTGCTCTGTGGGCACATTTTCCATTCGAGCGTACAAGTTAACTCCAGGTGTGTGCTTCAGGGATGGCCTCCACACGCACTGGATCAACCCTCCTTGTTCCCTCTGGACCCAGGGAGTCTAGAGCGCTCCGAGGCCAGGCTTTATGCCACCTTTCCTGGCTCTGACTGACGCCAGAGGACCGGTGGGGGGAGACTGGCGCCTCACCGCCAATTAACATCCTCTCACACTGAGAGCACGGCCAGGTAACACATGATAGGTCTGAGTCTTTCAGGCAAAGAGCTGGGCAGACAGTCAGGTGGGGTGACACTCATTAGCTTATCCATGTGCTGGACATCTGTCAGTGATACGATCCGAGGCAAGTGTTTCTTTCAGACGATGAAAGGCCCAGCAAGAAAGCGAGTGGGAATGTTTGAGAGGATCCTAACAAAGGACACTAAGGCTGTTTTACAGTTAAAAATATAGTTTGACACATATAAGATAAAAAGAAGAGCCTGTAATGCAATGTGCCAAGGAACGGTTCAATGTAAACCTCCTGTAAAGAATTTTGCTCAGTTTATGTGGAAATGAATGTAAATTATGCTGTCTTTAAGTGCTCTAACCTCAGCTGAAAGGCAGCATGGACGGTAAGTGTCACGATAAAAGATTGCAGAGTCTGAAAACTAATAACGTAAAAAACAGAAACGCAATTTGGACAGAGAAGTCTAAAACTGTTCCCTGCACCGTGTCAGCAAATCCAGCCCCGACTTTAATTAAAAGTAGTCTGGAACATTTATCACATGAGGGCACTGAAGCTCATTCACACAGTTTCTGCCTCCTACACAGGCAATTACAACTGATAGATGGAAGGCTTAGCTTTATTACCTGCATTGCTATAAACAAGGTGTACATACAATGAGCTTTTTTTAGCGATGAGGGATTCCATGTGCCAGCTCGTAAATGAGACCCCAGCACTTTGTATCCGGAGGCAATTGGTAAACACAACATGAGCTCAGTCTCGCTCCTAAACTGCTGTTATGACTGTGACCACAATGCAAAAGCTGTGAGGTGTTATGAAGATGTCCCTTTAAAGCATAAAAAGGCAAAACAGGATGTATGAATGCTGGGAATTACCCTGCAGTTTTCTTCCTCGTTCTGGGTGAAGAATGGTTCTTGTTTCCACTTTAGATGGTTGACAGAAGTGATCTTGCATGCAAGGGTGCTTCTGGAAACCCAGACCCTGGAGAGAGAGCAGATTTCTCTGTAAGCAATACGCCCATCTCAGAGCGTGAGGGCAATGGGCACGTTGTCTGTAACTCAGGCTGTTCCATCTGACTGCAACTGAAAACAAACAGCAAGAGGGGACTTTTCACACCCTGGGTACCTCCTGAGCAGATAAATCTCCCCTCTGTCACCATTCTTTCTTCTTGTCTTTGCATTTGTTTATTTTCTTAATTTTTCTGACATCTGCTCATCTTTCTTTAGTCAGTGCTATTCTCTTTTCAGTCTACATGCAGATGAACCTCGCAGGATAGAGTAAACTGGGGTGGTTGGCCGGCGGGCATCGCTTTCACTTTTAATTAAAACTTCACACCCAAATAAATGTAGCAGAGCATCACACCCACTCATATCGCCCTATGAAAAAAGCCCACCGGGGCGAGATGTTTGCCTTAGCAAGGATAAATATCTAAGTGGCAGCTTTCTCTGTAACAGAATCTGCTCTCTCTGTCGTTTTGTCGGATTAGCTGGGGTAAGGAAAACACAAGGATCGTGTTCCGTACGTTTCCCAGTCGCTTGCTGTTCAGCATAAACACTATGAGTGCTTGGCCTCCCTCATATCCGCCTCCTCAGCTCCTCCACCTCTCTCCTTGGCCCCTGGGGTTCTAGCACAGGGTTTGTTTTAGTAGCATAGCCCCAGAAGAGTGTTTGGTTGTGTTGTGTGTCACACTGGGCGAGTGTTTGATTATGTTAAGCGTTACACAGTGCGGGTGTGCATGAGCAGAAAGGCGGGAGATGTTAATCCCTCTCTGCTTTGTCCTCTGCTGCACAGTCTTTGCAAGACGCTTCACAGTGAAACTTCGGAGGAATTCATGAAGCCGTTGCGCTGAGAGGAGCTCTGAGGGTCTCCTTGTTGTGCACACATTAATAAGATGGCTACTTGGATATGCACAGAAAGAAAGGATGTATAAAGAACACCTCAGTGTGCTCATGCTATTCAAAGTCATTCATTTAGCAGCCATGCTTACATCATGCGTACACTATTTCCTCTTAGATAAATTCCAAGGAAAGGCACAAAATAATAAGTGAATTATTAAAATCTGGCAAGGTTTGGGGTCTTTACCCTGTGTGCCATGTTTAAGGTTTACTTTGTGTATTTGTCTGTTTCCCGCCAGCTGGCTCACTTGCCTGTGTGTACATTTATGTCACACACTCACACAACTTATACACAGTCACCAACTAGGGGTTTAAATAAAACTAGAAACCTGTTTCATGCACAAGTGTGGACTTTTCATTTGTTAAGCAGATAAAAGGTTGGTAGCAAATTAAAAGTGTAACATTTCCATTTGGAAGCTGTTTCAGCTTAACATGCAGCAAAGGATGCTCTTGCAGCAGGGAAAACAAACTACTACCTCAGGCTGCGATAGCAGAACAAGAGATAGCAGGAACACTGGTAGTGGCTAAATCAACAGTTTGATACATTTGCAGAGGAAAGAAACACATCGGTGAGCTTAACAATGTAAAAAAGACCCAGATACTGATTGAAGATAGTAGTGGTAGATGATCACAGGATCCTTTCCATGACTCTTTAGAGTCAAGAACATTCTCCATGCGGAAGGCATATCATTCTACCATGTCTTAAAGGGAAAACAAGAAAAAAATTCAGAGGTCATCACAAGGTCATCAGCTGCAAGAACAGAAAAAAATTGATCAGACATGGTGCACTTGGTAGGTGCTCACCTTGCAACTGGAGGGTCGCTGGTTTGAGTCCCCTTGTGTGCGCATGCTGTCATTGTGTCCCTGGGCAAGCCACTTAACCCACATTGCCTAAGTGTGAATGTTGGTGTTTGGTGGTCAGAGGGGCAGCCACGCTTCTGTCAGATTGCCCCAGTGCAGCTGTGGCTACATTAGTAGCTTACCACCACCAAGTATGATTGAGGTGCGAATGAATAGTGTACAAAACTGTAAAGTGTCTTTGAGTACCATGAAAAGAGCTACATAAGTCTAAGGCATTATTATTATTACTATTATTAAAAAGACAGAACAGCATTGGAACAACATTCTTTGGACTGAACCGAAATCAAGCTCAACCTGAATAAGAATGATGGGATGTATGCTTAGCAGCAGGCTTGGAGCTGTCCTCTGTAAAACACACTGGAATAGTGTGATGTATGAGCATGCACAGCTTCCAATGGCACTGGGTCACTTGTGTTTATTAGTGATTTGACAGACTGAAGTAATGAGTTGTGATGTCTACAGAGCTTTACTTACAGCAGATTCTGTCAAATTCAGGAAAATTGATTGGACTGTGCAGATAAACACTAAACCAAAAGATACTGAGAAAGAAATGCAGGAGTTCTTGAAAGTAAAGAGGGGGAATATTATGTAATGTCTCAGTCAAAATGATCACAACATAAATGAGCTGCATTGCACTTGCTGAAGAGAGCTGAAGTAAAAACCTGACAAAGAAGAAAACTCATTCTTTGTTGAGATCCACAAGTTCCAGACTTCACTACTCATCAAACATCATATCATATATATATATATATATATATATATATATATCTGCGTGTGTGTGTGTGTGTACTAAATTATCCACACACAGCTTTACTGGTGCTGGGTGTAACACAATATATCATAAGTCACATCACTTTTCTTCTGTAACGGATGCAGTTTAACTACCATAACTACCATGCCTGGCTGTTGTTTTGAGGTCTTCTGCTTCCCTGTCTGAGATCTTCCTTTCAACTTTTGAACTGTAAGAAACAAAACAATACCAACAAGTTTTGTATGCCCATTTCTTGGTTCATTTTGATGATGATGATGTGGTGCTGTAGTTTTACTCAATCTCACACTAACCTGCTTTCATAAAAAAAACATCAACTGTGCATTAGCACACAACTGAACTTAGTCCTCTGCAACTGCATGCACTACCCCCTGAGTACAGCCCCTTAAAAAGGCTTTGGTCTTTTCATGGAAATTGTCAACAGAAAATAAACACAGACTATCACCAACATTGTTTACTTCTGTATCTGAGACCTCCATATATGTGGTGGTTTGTGAGGGGATTTTCTTTGGCAATTAATGATGCACAGGTTTCTAATGAGTAAGCCTTCTTTCACTCTGCTTGGCTGTATTTTTGAAACCAGGCTGTGGCGTGCAGCACCTGGCCCAGTTGGGTTCTGGTTTGGAGCTACAGACTGGCCCCACTAATAGGCACTTGAGCCCTCCCCACTCCCCCACATCCTCCTAGTACCATGTTCCACTTAATGAGGCTCTAGCCTGGGCTGTAAACAAGCCCAGATGCAACCCCAAAACACACACAGGAAATGTCTCATGACCATAACAACACAAGGATCCTGCCAGCTCATGCATGATGGGGTGTGAACAGGAAGGCTGATCCTTGCAGGTTTTCTCCCTCTCTCCTCCACAGGCAGTTATTATCCTGAGGGAAAAGGCCGCATGTGGTACTGCTGCTGTAGTCCTTGGTCTGCCTGCCAAATCCTCACCAGCCGCCAAGATCATCACAGACCGTTGCCTCACTCCTTTTCCACAGCCTACAGTTACAGTATGTACACAAACCACAGTTTATTCAGCACTGTGTTGGACCTGGCATGACAGCTTTGACACGCCACAATAGGAACAATGTCTTATACAACAGGGTTTTTCTTTTACTTGTAGGGGGTTGAGACCTTGACAAAAGGTCCAGTGTTGGAGTGAGTGTGGCCCCAGCTGGTTCCTTTTACTACACAGACTGGCTAATGTACAGTGATCAGCCTGAGTCAACAGTGCTGGCTAGAAAAGGGCTTAATTGATGATAGGAAAGTTTTTGGATACATGTATTTGAACTGCCCCAAAATGTCCCATTCAATAAATTCACTTTTTATTTACAGAATACAAATAATCCTGGGCAACCTGAGCGGATACTTGCACAATGTGCCGAACGCACAAGGTTAATTAACACACTCATTCTTGCAAACAAAGAACAGAAACAAGGCGAAAAAAACGTTCCCACTGGTGTTAAATCGAGGACTCCCTCCCACTCCCCACTTTCCACACACCCACAATAACAAGCACCATTCACACAGCCTCTCTTTAATTAGCCAATTAAGTCTGGTGGAGTAAAATCACCCCTCTGTTTGATGTGCTCCACTCATTTGTGCTAATTTTTAAGCAATAATTCAACATTTCTTATATAGCTTCAGTCTGAGCCTCGGATGTATAGCTTCTTCCAGCTGCTGGAAACCTTAGCATAAAGACTGGAAAGAGAGGGCAAGCATCACAACGAAGCTTGCTAAATCTTGAAACTGCAGGTTTCCTTCAATCTAAAGTTGTTTCCCCTGACCATTTTCAGAGGAATGCTTTTTGTTGGTTAAGCCACAAAACACGGACCTATGAATCATTCAAGCATTAAAAGGCATCTAACTCATGGGATGAAACAGTGTCGTGTCTACACATAACAAACAACAAAGAAACAATTTTAAATTATATCTTTAGGCACTGTGTTATTAGCAGTCTGTCGTACAAACGCAACAGTTGTTCAGGTTTCTTTAATTGATTTTATGAAAAATATCAAAAATAACCTAGTTTGATACAATACCAATAAGTTGATTTCTCTTTGAGCTATTAGTGGAAAACTTGGCATATCCTTAAAAAAAATGAGGAAACTAGAGAAGTAGAGGTCAAAGGAAGAAGTGCCAGCCCTAAAAACCTATCAGCAGATGAACAGTGTCTGAAAGTAATTTAGTTAAGAAACAGAAAAAAATGCAGCAAAGACCTGACACAGAACCTGATGATGCATCTGACCACCTGCTGTTCACTGAAGCCTCATCAGAAATGGTCTCAGTGGAAGGGTGGCTGTCAAGAAGCCATTCTTGAGGAAGGGAAATGGGGAGAAAAAGCTGAGGCGTGCCAGATTACACAAGAACTGGACTGAACCTCATTGGCAGCATGCAGGCCTGATGGGGTGATGAATCCAAATGTGAAGTTTTTGGTGCAAACCACCATCAGTGTGTACTGAAGAGGTGAATACAAAACACGGTGGAGGCTCTCTCATGGTTCGGAGCTGCATTTCAGCCAGTAATGTTGGAGAACACTATCAGTCATGGATTGGCCTCCCCAGAGCTTGGATCTCAATATTATTGAAGCAGTGTGGGATCATCGTGACACAGAACCAAAGAAAAGGCAGCCAACATCCAAAGAAAAGCTTTGAATGTCCTTCACGAATCCAGAGAACTATTCCTGAAGACAACTTAAAGAAATTACCAGAAAGCAGCAAAAGAGAGTTCAGGCAGTTTAGCCTGTTAGAACTGTACAAATGTTTGGAGATGTTTCAGTAAATTACTGCACCTATTTCCCATTTTTTTCCACAATATATGAAAACAATGAAGGGTGCTTGAAGACTTTTTGCACAGTTCTGTAGCTGATTGTTAGCTACTAGTTAACTCATTAATTGCAGCATTCAGATATGAGGATGTTACTAGTGGTCACCTCACTTTGAACCAGAAAATGAATACACTGTTGAACTAAAACTTTTAATCAAAAATGAAAATATTTAACAAAAACAGCGGTCACATAGCTTTGCATACAAAACTTTATACTCAGTCTGTAAAGGTAGCCTATCAGTCTTCTCCTCTCACTCCCTGCAAGGAGGCAAATGTCCCAGATCAACACTGACTCATTGTATTTTATGCAGTTCATCGGGCTCCTTTGTCTTTGCAACAGTTCAGTGACTGAAAGCACTTATAAGCGATTACAGGCAGCATTAGAGCCATCAGTGCTGCAGTGGCAGTTTTGCAGAGCACTCATCATCTTAAAACGCCATGAATCAAAACAGTCAATATGAAACAGAACTAAGTAAAAAAAAAAAAAAAAGCGAGAAAGGAAAAAAGGCAAAAAAGAAAAAACGCCAAAACGCCAAACCGCGGGGGGGGAGAGGAGGG
>VUQK01019557.1:9093-23389 GCA_015106715.1 Bujurquina vittata
TCTAATTTTTGTCGTTGTTATTGGTTTACTTTATCTGCTTATTCATTGTTGCTGCACATAATGAAATTTAAATAAAAGTTAATTTAAAAACTTTTTTTTTTTTTTTTTACCTTTTTTTTTGTTAATTTAAAGTCCAACTTACTAAGCAATATAGTATGCTTTGTCAGACAGGAGCAGCAGCACATCTTCATCTTTGTTGGTTGCATCAATGAGGCTGGTGGGAAATAACAGACAAGTATGATTAAATGATTAATATAACTATGGTTCAGCTATATTCTGATTACATAAAACCATTACGCAACTACATATGGACAGAACGGCATTTCACCAACCTCATGTCACAGTTTATGAGGGCCCAACCTCCATGAAACTTCTCATCATCTGGCAACAATAGCTGCATGTAGGTCTGCAGAAGGAGACTGACCTGCTCCTGGGCCCCTCTTTGGCTCTCCTTCTCTTTTTCTTCATGCTCCTTCTCCCTACTGAAGATGGAGTAAAGGTCCTCCGTCACTGGCAGGCCCATCATCAGGTCTGCAGACAGAGGCAGAAATAAATGTAAATTAACAATGGATTTTAGGCCACCATGGATAGAAACAGTTAACAGGCACAGCTGCAATATCTGGCTTTTTTAAAATACCAATCACTGCTTGTCTGTAAGCATCCCTAAAACGGTTCAGATAATAACGGTTGGCTGAGTTCACCCCATCCTTCATGACACCAGCCAGTTTCCGCTCTCCCGTCCTGGTGAAATCTCCCTAAAACAAGACAATAAATGGGTGTTAAATATACCTTTAACTTGCCACCCTGTGTTATCTGAGTCTATTTTAAAACTGCTTTTTAAATGGATTCTTTGCCAAAGTTATGTACACATTAGTGATGTCACTTTTTTTCTGTATGACTAACTTGTTTGCAAACAGTTGCATATTAGCACATGCACATTTACTGAGTAATATTACAATTTTTGAGAAGTACCGTTTCTGTCTTTTAGCATTTTTTCCCGTCTCTGTCATGACTGCTAAAGAAAATTCAGGATACTTTTTAGGATACTAGATGCTTCCCTATGTGCACTAACTCATCACTAACACTTCAACTGCCATTTGGTTCTGAAAAGGTGGTGTACAGTAGGTTTACGGTAGGAAAACAATGCATCTATGCTCAGATTTATGTAGCATTTATATGTGGGTTTATCCCAAACCCCATACAATTAAGGTACCTTGAGAGCTGCTGTGCCAGCATACTGTCTGCTGATGGTGTCACCATTGTTTGCCCACATGACCTGATAAATCCTGTAACACTTGAGAGGCAGAGGCTGCTCTGGAGGCATCACACCCAATTTCTTCAGCTGAAAGAAGAAGAGTGCAAAAGATATGTAATCTTAGTCTTACAAAGAAGTCATAAAGAATATTGTTACTAACAGCATTTGTAAAATATAAGTTATCATAAACAGAAAAATCCAGAAAAGTCAAAGTCTCACCTGTTGTTCCATCACTACCCGAGCAACAGCAGCCTGGACCACGTTGGTTCTATCAAGACAGTCCATACAGTTTACTCTGAACATCCCCTCCTGCTTGCAGATGACTCCTGCTTGGTCCACCCTGACAGAGGTACATACATTCAGAATTAAGCAAATCAAATTTTCAAACAAAACCTACGGTGTTGTAGTGCTGAGGTAACACTTACCAGGCCCACTTCATGTCAGTGATGATATCAGAAATGGCATCTGTCAGTATTTGCACATTCTCAAACTTCATGCCACGGCTGAAAAACAGGATATAAGAAGCATGCAGGGGAAGTGAATGTACTGTGGTCTTATGAATATGTCATATGTACATGAAATATGCATTCATGTACTGCAGAAGATGCACTGCTGGGAGAGAGCGTCTTTCTCACCAGTGCTCATGAAAGTCGAATGAAACATAAGTGAGGTTTGGGTTGTTGTACAGAAGGACTTGTTTCAGATATGCATCACCAATGATCTTCTCCCGTCCACTTTGATCCACTAAGTTAATGATGACCTAAAGAAGACAATAAAAAGGGCTGTCACTGGATTTGAGTGAAAGATTAGATTCAATTTTACCACATGAACAAAACTGACCACGTTCAACTCTTTAAAAAGTCAATGGCTGACTGATTACTGCTACACTGCTGTAAACACTACCTGAAATAATGCAAGATACTGACAACCACAGTAATCATCATCTTTAAGCCACAACAGGAAGCTGACTATGTATATTTACAGCTACAGACAGCAGAACACAAAGTAAATAAGAGAAGAATGATGCAAAGTATTTGATAAATAAATAACCTAAGTACATATCTGAGTATGCACTCTTGGTTTTTAAAAACAAAAAACACTCACCTGCTTCTTGTACAGTTTAAGCTGCTCTTCAAAGTGAGCAGCAAAGTAAGTCATAGTTTCCTTCTCTCCTGAAACATCAGGAGGAAAAAAGAATTTTAAAAAATCATTAATGAATCATTAATCATTAATTAATCTGACTAAAGATATGAAAAAATCTGCTTTGCAAGGTTTTACATGATTGTAATTTCAAAGTGTTCAACAAAGTGCACAACAAGGAGGCAGTCACAGTTTGAATACAATAAGTAATTTCTCGAGAAAAAAAAAAAAGTAGAGCACGGACCATAAGAGACAAGCAAAGCTACTATGACTTCATGAGACTCTGCTAAAGGAAAAACTGTATTTTTAAATATAGAATTACAGAAGTATCTGCATCTACAAAGCCCAAAGAGTGTCAGAACCCCTCTCTTTGGGTCTTAATGAAAAATAGAGTTCTCCTGACCTTTCTCTATGCGTGGCCGGGGGTTGTAGCGATACCCTGCCTGGCTCCAGAAGACAGGCACAGAGCCTCGAGTCTGCACAAAGGACAGAGTGTGGCTGTGCACATGGATCAACTGCTCTGTCTCCACATAGTTAGCTACATGGCCGTCTGCATCCACTCCTCTGCGTTTATACCGCATCCCTTTGGGGGAGAAAAATGCATGAGGACTATTCAGGCAATCTATATCGCAGATCATGCTTCATTTGCACATTAGCTAGCTATCAGAATTTGCCTTAATTACTTAATATAGCCCATATAGTTGGACTGAATCAGAGCATGACTTTCCCCTAAGGCAAGCCAACAGTAAGTCAGTTCTACCTGCGCGGTGGCGACTACGTCTGGAGATCAGGGCCACAGTAAAACGAGGATGGATGTCATCGACACAAGTGACCTCCTTTGGTGGGGTGTCGGGACTGCTCCGCTCCTCATCAGAGGTCTCATTGTAGTTTACCACCAGCTCCTCCACCTGCACAAAGCCCTGGATGATTGGCATCACCCAGAAGTCAACGTCTGGGACCTAGAACATTCAAAAGGTATTTAAAACAGCAGGACATGAAGATTCAGGTCAGGGTAAGGTTGATAAGAAAGTACTTTGCATCCAACCTCTGAGTATTTTCATGCTTCTTTTGATAAAGCTCTGGTTCTTATCAATATGTACAAACAGCACATTTAAACAGCATGACCAGCTACACTCTTTTAAGCTGACTACTGTGCAGAAAAATACAATGACTGTGTAAGCAGTTTTCAAGAAGATAAATCTGAGAACAGGGTGTTTTCATTCAATTCTAATTACTCAAGCCTAAAACTAGAAAAGCAGCAATAAGCAGAGCCCCTCTGCATTTCCCTGTGGGAAAAAAAATCCATTACCTGAAGGTCAATAAGGTCTTGGATCATGTGCTTATTCCAGAAGAAACGGTCATCCACCTTTCACGCAGAAAATAAAACACAATCAGTCACAATAAGGAGTTTTTGCAATCTATATATTATCAGAATAACTCCAGTTCCAAACCTGCTTCCACAGGGGTAAATCAGACTTATCAGAGTCTCCTTGACGCTGTACACTGTTTGTCAGGTCATAGGTCATGCTGTAGTAGAAAGAGTCTGAGTCCATAAATATCTTGTACAGCTCATCCAGCAGCCGCCTCTCCAGACGTTCCTTCTCTTTGTTTTCCTTGACCTGGAAGGCAGGGGAATACTGGATTGGGCAGGTGGAAAGAAAAAGTAAGTCAACAAAGGAAGGAAATCCTTCGAGAACTTCAAAGCCTTCACTAGTTTGAAAGATAGTTTCCTATCTTTCCTATCGTAGGAGGTCAGTTTGAAGATGATCAACCACATTCTTGTACAAAACAAAGCAATACCTTTTTCTTGATGGGAACAGCCACGTTAGATTTGATCTGACTTAAAGTTTTCATCAACTTAGACTCATCCGGAGACTGGGCCAGTTTCTCCGGTTTGTCGATTCCAAAGTGATGCTTCTTGCAAAGCTGAAAAAGAGAATCTTCTATCAAATTTCTGCAGCTTTGCAAATCTCAACATGATGGCGATATTTGGAACATCAAACGTTTTCAATGGGATCAGGAAGGAGTTGAAAATAAATAGTTGAAAATGGTATCACATTTCTCCAGACATTAAGTAAACTCTACAAAAAAGCCAAACAAGACACTAGAGTAAACTATATAATCGCAATATTACTACATGGTTTCTGTAAACAAGCCAACATCTACACTGATGCATCACATACCAGGACTTCTACGCACACAGGGGGAGTACATGTTCATTCTACGCTACAAGGTACAACTGGACAAGATTTAAAGGCCAATCTGCTAACAATTCTCCTCCGTTATTACTCACTTGGAAATATTCTGTCTCACCGTCCACGAAGCTCCCCTGAAAGACTCACATCTCAGCAATCAACGTCCTTTGTCATCTACTGTAGTTATTTTACATCTGCATGTATTTTTTCACTCTATGTGTGGGTGAAAATAAAACTTATCTAAACAACACCTCTACACCTCAGATCATCCTCAGAGCTGAATCACAGACTGACTCATACAGGGTATTCTTGGGCACATTAATAACAATTTAGGATCTGAACTCTTAGGAGTTCAGGAACTGAGAGCACAATTAAAACAAAAGTTGAAGAGCAGAGTAAACAATGTATATGTGCACACCTCCAGTTCGAGCTCCTGAGGCTCTTCGTCAGATAGGGGAATGACAGCGATCTTGGTGATTTTGTAGACTTTGTGGTTTCCTGGTAAGCGGCCAACCAGTGCTTTCTGACGGATTAAAACAAGGCCGAGAGGAAGATCTGCCAAGAAGAACAAGAAAAAAAAAAAGATGGGGGAGTTGCATCATGGGTGCAGAATTCCTCACATTCTAAAAGGTGTGAAGAAAGCAGCTGCATACCGGTCATGAACAGCACATTTTTAATAAGGCAACACAAGAAATCTCTTGAATAATATATCTTGTACTAGAATACATCAAAACAATTTAAAAAATGCTCCTGTTTTTTTTTCTTGTGAAGGGTTTCAAATGTACTGCCCACAGAAGCATGGCATCAAATGAATTGACTTCTTGAATCACCATCTTTGATTCACTCCTCTTCATTACTACACACATTTCAAAGCTCTTTAACACATTTCTTTTCACACCTCTCCTGCTGAGTAAGAAACATCCTAAGCATCGGATGATTTGGCAGCTCAAATGTCCAAGTATACACAGATGGAAAATATTGGCAAGAATGTGTCTGCTTTGCAAAATGTTCAAAAGGTTTTCCTTGCTCCATGTACCTGTGTGAAGCTGTATCTTTCCGATGACACCTTCCACCAAACCCAAACACACTGGGTTCCAAGCTAACAGCAGGTCTGTGGCTGAAATAAAAATACAGAGATGAAACATCACAACAATGCTGCAATACACGCTTTGCAGAAGATAAGCAGGTTTTTATTAAAATAGTTTTGTGGATTCTGTTGTTGTTTTTTTCAGTCACACAAGTTTTACCTATGAGTTAACCAAACAAAGTACAAGCAGTCATGACAGAATGACAGCAGTTCTGGTTGGTTGGTGCTCTACTACACGCAGAACACTGTCAAACCTCAGTGACATGAAGCCTGGGTAAAGGTAGTAACATCCCATAGGCCGAAGATTTTTACATGAAATGCATGTCAAATTTGTGAGTCTGTCACAGTTCATGCATATTTATAAGAAAGTTACAGCTTTTAAACTTGAAGGAAAGCCAGTCTACTTTCACTTTAATAAATTAAAGTGATTTATTTGCAGAAAAACCAGACAGCCACAGCTTATTTTATTTATTTTTTTAATTTCCAAATATTAGGCCAGGTTTAAGGTCAACACTGTGGATACACTGCAATTCTCCACATTAGTGAGGGATTAAACATTACAGTGGAGGAAACTGGAAAAATGTGAGAGGTGTGGTTAGGGGTGGAGAACATCAACTGTAAGCTGCCCAAGACAATGATTCTTCCTGTTCCACAAGCCAGAGAATTGTGCAGGGGAACTGACTGACACACACATACACACACAGACACACAGCAGAAAAATAATTAAATAAGTAAATAAATAATAATAATACTCCACATAGAAAGAGTAGTATCATTAAAATACTTAACTATGCGAGAGAGTGGAGTGGAAACGCAGCGAGGAGTGGAAACCCTTTTTCCAATTGAATAATGAAACAGTCGTGCAACTAAAAACCTGTTCAGCATGGCTGCACAGCCATACTACTTCAACAGACACAGTGGACAGCATGCACAGCTTTGCACTGACTCTCACAAAACTTCTCCTTTTAGTTAGCCGCTCTCTCCCTTCTGCTGGGAAAATGTAAACCGCACAGCAACCTGGTATTCATTTGACATCAAGCATGACCAATGATTTGTCACAGCTGAGCCAAGGATTCAGCACTCACTTCTGTGACTCAGATATAATGCAAGCAGCAGCTTTACATACTTCAGTATTTCAAGCACATAATATACTCGTTTTAAACTGTATTTTATTCGCGCTTTATTTTTTTTACATCAATTATAATTGTGTAATGATCCAAGATAACGCAGCTGGACATTCATGAAGCACATTTCAGTGTTTTTGTCACTTTAAGGCCCTTTAGATTGGTCCAAAGAGGACCTGAAGAGTGAGATGCATCTTTCAAGGAGCAAAGTGAGAAGTTTGGAGTCTGTTTGGGGTGTTGGCACCGTCGGAATGAAAGCTACGGAGCGGTGATTTCAAGGCTTGGGAAAAATACATGAAATTTAAAAAAAAAAAGTCTTTACAAGCACTGGCAGATATTTTAGTTTCGATCAAAGGATCATCATAAGGTTTATGACTGCGATGAATGAAGACGCGAGACATAAACCATCATCAGAGTGATGCTGTCAGCTCAAAGCAAGCCCACAAAAAGGAAGCTTCGTACTGACTTTAGTGATGATTAACTCCAAATGTAAGCGGCGCTGTAATGTAATGTTATAAATGGCCGGCTGCTGTAGAGAGACCTGACATCAACATCCAGTGCGTACGTACCAGGTCTGACGGTCATCGTCCCGTCTTTTCGGCTGCACCACAGAGCGCGGTCTCCGCTCTGGAGAATGTAATCGTCTTTGGCTTGAAACAGCTCCATTATTATTTTGTCCCTTCACGTTACACAAAACAACAAACAACTAGCTGGCCCGGCAGCCTGGTCCAGGTCCTTCACGCCTCGGAGGTTAACCGTATATAGCCTCGTTTAGCTCGTTTCCCACTGGCTCCCTTTGCTACTGTAGCTAGCTACCTAGCGAGCTAGCGGGAGAAGCGGCTGGATGCGTGTCCGATTTGTTTATTCCACTTCTGCGCATTTTGACACTCAAACTCACTCCGTGCCGGAGGAACATCCCTTCCCACGGTCATGCCGGACAGAGTGAAGGCGGCCGCACAGCCGTGAGTGAGAAAGAGCCCCCAGGCAGGGGTTGCGGTGTGCCGTTCAATACGTCATAGGCGGTTTCCGGGTCTAAACAATAACACGTGACCCTCTGTCGTCACCGGTGTGTGCAGATACTGAGCGTACATCAAACTGTTTACCATATGATTACTGTAATCATTAACCAATATTATAATTACACTTTGAACAACTCGGAAACTATAAAAAATGTTATGAACACATTTGTCTGGGTAAAACAAATACACAAAATTATTTAACTTAATCCGAATAATAGGTATTTTCAAAATTAAGGGATTATCTGGTAGAATAACCTCCAGAAAAAGATAATTTAATCCCTGCTTATGTTACAGGTTAAGCTTATTTCTCAATGAAAGCCTCATTTTAACTGTCCACACCCATCCAGGAAAAAGAGGGCAGAAATGTTCCCAGTCATGACTCACTGTGAGCCTTGGGGAACAGGGAGGGAGCAGCTGACCTCACACTGGGTGACAATTGTTAATCTTACCATGGAAAAGTATTTAGTGGAAAATAAGGAAGACTTAAAGCAGCTGCCGGCCAAGTTAGGGGCATATTTACATGGGAAGTGGAGGAGCCACACAAGACTTACTTTGTCAGGTAGCCAGGTGGACATTAATGTATATATACACTGCTCAAAAAAAGCAAAGGAACAATTTTTAATCAGAGTATAGTATAAAGTCAGTTAAACGTCTGGGATATTGATCTGGTCAAGTGGGGGGGGGGGGTTAATCAGTTTCAGCTGCTTTGGTGTTAAGTGAATTAACAACAGATGCACTAGTCCAGGGATCCTCACTTCCAGGCCTAAAGGGCCAGTGTCCTGCAGGTTTTAGATGTCTCCCTGATCCAACGCGCCTTAATCAAATGGCTGAATTACCTCCTCAGTATGCAGTCAAGTTCTCCAGAGTCCTGCCAATGACTTCCACAGTATATTTGACTCAGGTGTGTTAAAGCAGGGACACATCTAAAACCTGCAGGACACCAGCTCTCAACTGGTGTCTTTGAAGTCAGCCCTCTGCAGGTTGATAATTTTCTTTTCCATCAAATGGTGTGGCACCCTTTCATTCCTAACACATTACCCAGTCCATATTAGTATAGATATACAGCATGATTTTTTCCCATTGAAATCTGATGTATTTTCAGTGTTTATTTATTTTTGTTTGAGCAGTGTATATAGAATTACCCATTAATTTTCTTCTCTCTGAGTAAACCATTAACATGCTCCAAATATGAAAAAAAAATCTCACACTTTGAGAATCTTTGGTAATCCAAGCATTAGCCAGAATTCATGTCCAATACATTTTATTTTCAACCATACCAGTGTGACTCTTTCATCAAAGCTACTAATAAACCGTGATCAACACTAAGCCACGATCTATAATTTGTGGTTAAGAGTGTTAGGCAGATGGCTTACAATCTTATTAGAGTAATAAATTACTACACAAACAGTGTGATTATAAAACCGACAGACTAAAGTGTTTTGGGGGGGCATTTTCTCACCGTTGGCTTCGTTAAGGCTTTTGGGGCCATTTTTGTGTTAGTGTCATTACAGATTGTGGCTTTGGTAGTTATACAAGGACATTCTGACAATCTCTGTGCTTCCTAATGAGCACCAAGTGCTGATTGTCTCACATCTCAAGTAAGATACACATCTCACCCCCATTTGTCATTACACATTCATAAATGTACCAAAATACTTCATATAATGATATAAATACTGATATCATGATTTGAAATAACAAGTAAACCAATTCACATACAAACAAACACTCAAACACATCAATCAAAACTCGTTTAACTGATATACTTCAAATGAAGTGCTGCTGATTTTCAGCATGATACAATTCAATGATGGCAAAGTGCAAAGACAGCAGAATCAGTAATGCACCAAAAAGCAGCATCTAATAAACATATTCACTGTATTCTGTGACAAAGCAGCTCCAACATGGCCACGTGGCGATAAAGGGGGGAAAATGCTTTTCTGTTGATTCAGTTTAGCAGAGTTCTGCTTTAAAGCCTCAACATTTGCACTTGTGTACCATCTCATGTACCGTCTGGATTTAGAAAAGCTTCACACAATATTTGATCAGACAAAAAGGCAATTACACATGACATTTCTTAAGAAAATACTTATGCTTCTCTTCCATTTATTGAAAAAGGCCTCTTATTTAACCCTTGCCTGGCAATTGTTGTCAACCAATAATCATGACGCCCGTCTTATTATGAAGACATTGGCACAACATAGAAGGCAACAACATTGGCTTGAAAAACATGATTGCACTGAGCTACCATCAATTATGTGCTGAATGGCTGGACATACCAACACTGTTAATCAATGCATGCAACTTCCACAAATGCTGTAGGTGGAGGAGGAGAAGAGTTAGCCAGAGCAGACTTATCCACTATCAAATATACAGCAGGTAATCCCTCTTGACTATTTTATGAAGTGTGCAGTCATTGTGATGTCTCCTTTCTCATCTCAACATTCTCCTTCACGCTGGGCTCTCCTTTCTGTGTTGCACTGGCTCCCTCCATGACAGTCTCACTGGCATGCCTGGATGGCTGCTCCTCCAGTTGCTCTAGTTCTTCCAGTATGGTTTGAACATGACGGACACCGTCTCGTCTCGCTTGCCGTACGTCTGCACGACCCTCTGGGTCAACAGAGTCCAGCGCTAAGAGCTCTTTGGTGAGTAGCTCCTCCAATAACAAGTATTTCTTATCATTCTTCTTTCCATCAAAGCACTTCACCTCCTGCTCCAGTTTAGCAACTCTTTCCACTATCTGCTGTACCTTAGCCAAGCCTGGGTGGATGGGGCCCTGAGCAGCTTGTCCAGCCTCTACTTTTCCAGGTGGGACCTCCGGAGAAAAAGCTTTCATGTCCTGGGGCTCTGGTTTTGGAGGTATTTGAACTGTGATGTCTGCACTGTGGTGTTGTGGTAGTTCTGGCTTCTGGGGCTGAATGTAGTGTTCAGGCTGTTGAGGCTGTGAAAATGTCTGAGGTGGTGCCTGCTGAAACTGCTGTGGCTGCTGGAACTGTTGAGGTTGCTGAGGTGGAGGCTGCTGGAACTGTTGAGGTTGCTGAGGTGGAGGCTGCTGGAACTGTTGAGGTTGCTGAGGTGGAGGCTGCTGGAACTGTTGAGGTTGCTGAGGCTTTAGGACGTCGGCTTCTGTGTGCATCGGCTGGGGGAGCTGCGTGTTCTCGGGTTTCTGCTGCATGCTTTGTTGTTCCTGCTCCATTTTCTGTGGCGGCTCTCTCGTGAGGATATGCTGCTGAGACTTGGAAGTCAAAAAGAAGTTATTTGATATGCTACAATCTAGGTCAGTATAAAAAAAACAAGAACACTCCAAGTGAATACACAGAAAAAGTAAAATTACCTGTGGTCTTTCTCCCATCACTTGTGATATAACAGGTGACTGGCTTCTAATGTGAGGAGGGAGATGAATGGAGGCAGTATCACGGTGCTGGGGAAACAGAGTTGGAGAAGCCATTTCCCGGGGGGATTGCATTGCAGCAGAGTAGCCGGGCCATTCATCTGTCTGAAGACGATGGAAGGGCTGCTGATGTTCTGAGTAAGGGATGCGCTGAGAGTAAACTGAAGGATTTAATTGAGCTTGTATTTGTCCCCCTCCACCCTCATGAATCACTGGTATAGGGATATAACCAGACTGAAGACCGGTGCTGCTGGGCCGTGAGGGTTGGTGATGCGTAACAGTATAAGCCTTAAAAATAAATGACCGAATTAAGTCAAAATTCAGTATGTGCTCATTTGTTTGAAATTGGAAAATTTCTGTATACTGTCAACATTATACTGCATTTAGTGGCACACAAACTCAATTCCCACCTCTGGTGTTTGTGACACAGGTGAGCTGGTCTTTCCAGCCTCAGTGAAGGAGCTATCTGAAGGGCCATGTAATGGTGATCTAGGCCTGCAGTGGAGCCCCAGCGTCGGGGAAGGTGTCCTCCCATCTGTCCGGATGTTCTGTGCAGTGCTTGGCTGGATGTAGGAATAACATGGGTGGTGCTGCTGCTGCTGCTGCTGCCTCAGTTCTGCGCCCTCATGAAAGACTGGGATGGGAACATAACCTGGGCGAAGAATGGGATGCTTCATCTCCCTCACGAAGGACTTCTGTGTCTCCTGAGGACTTGGTTCTGGTTGGATGCTGGGCCCGTTTGCTGATACTTCTCGAACCTGAAACATAGCAAATAATATACAGGATTTAAACATATTATTAACCAACCTACTCTTGCTTATGGGTGCGTAATAGAAGCAGCATTACTTAATGTATGTTAATTATTTAGCCATATACTCCTCCACTTAAAGATTTACATTTAAGTCCACACAAAGCTCTGGATAAACTGATACATGCAGCTAAACAGATCGTTACAAACATTTTAACATGTGCAGCTGAATGGTTTTCAAACTACTGAGGAATTTTTAAAAGGAAAGCGCTCTCAGTCCTGAGGTAATTGCAGAGGTCAAAGGTTGAAAATGTCATATTTTCACAGAGGGATGCCAAAAGTATCACCTCTATGAATCTTTAATACATGAACACAGCAACTTTGGTGCATTTCCAGGCAAACAGCTGTTGTTTCTGTGGTGGATATTATTGTTGACTGTTTCACAATTGGAGTGACAAAACCTGGATGAATGTTCTGACTTATCTAACAACAGTTAGCACATCCTTGGACCTAATAATATCAGCCAAACATTATTATTTCATACAGAAAGAGAACTTCTATAATGCCCTGAGATTTGATAAATACAAAACATAAAGCTAATATAGGAGTTCTTTTCACAGGGCAGAGTAAATAATATAAAGTAAGGAGAGACTGAATTTCTTGACCAACGCCCATTATGGCCTAGTCATAGTTTCGGAAATAAACGTATACAATCCCTGGACACATTTTTATACATGCAAAAGTGGAATTCAGTTAAAAGGAAGTCGTTTTGGGGAGTTGGGTATGACTAGTACCCAACTTTTACATGACTAGTAAAACAATGCTGTAGAAAACCACTTGTTTTCTCTTAGTGTTATTGTTGTGTACCAACACCTGCACATAACAGCTATGGATGTGTACAAGCAACAGGTCTGACAGCTCAGTTAACGATATAACTGAAAAGTGCCACAAGTTGTACCCCAGCCACCTGAGACAAATATGAAGGAAATCCCTGCATTTATATGCAAACCAGCGGCATTCTTCCTTTAGCAGCAAAGTTATAAAATAGCTGTGAACGACCCTTTGCCCTCTGCCACTATGGGACACTTGCACGCTGCCAGCACCATTGCACCAATTTTATCCCTCAACAGCTGTGTCTTTCTAGCAGATTCCTCTGGACACTAACTTTGGACAACAGCGTCTCTCTCTGAGACGAAAGATTACCAGCTGGCAGGCTGCGAAGCTCACTTCAGCCCACGGGTTTTCTCTGCAGACCTGTGCGCTTTCACAACATGGTTTTAATACAGCCGTATGCGATATGCGGGGCAAGCCAGCGCCTAATAATTGCGGTACACAACCAAAGTGAAGCGGACCAGCCTCAATCCTTGTAAGGGAAAAAGTTTAATGTGAGCAGGGGGACGTCGCAGTGTTTTCCACCATGAAAGAAACATATTAAATATGCTGGAGGAGCTCATCATGGGTAGCCTTTACATGCTGCAGAGTGAGTCATCGAGTAATAATAGTGTTAGATCATGAGTGATGATCATGGAACATATCAGAGTTGATCACCCGTTAAAATGGGCTTATGAGCTGTCCGTGAGGGGGAGGCAGCGGTGCCAAACGGGGCCTACGGTCAACAAGATTAATATATAACAGTGATGTAGCGCAACGCTCCTGCCGCTTTAACAACGCACCAAAGCGAAACATGCACCATAAATGACGCACGTCGATAGAAAAATAGCGGTGAAAGTGTTGAGCCGCTGTTAGCCTTTAACCATCAACTACCCAACTTTATCCCGCCGCTTTTGTAATTTATTTATTTATTTTTTTTACCTTTTTCGTGTCATGTCTCGGGTCATTCCAGGTTGTGGTGCGGTTGTTGTGGTCCACGAAGAAGGGCCATCCAGTCTGAGGGTCAATTTTGACTTCCCAGCCGAGGGGAAGCGGGTCATTGTCATTACTCGCCATGGTCAGTATCGGTGAGTGTGTCTTCATGCCGTTCATGTTGCTGGCTGCCGAGTACTGAGACATTTTATACAGGCGGCGGACGCTTTAAAGATTCCTTCAAGTGACGTGGAAAAGTGGGCTGGAAGTTTCTCGAAATAGCAGGGTTAATGCTGGGGGCGGACAGCGCTGGATACAGTGCCATGGGTTCCCACATTTGTAATGTCGCAGACCCCCCCAGCATAGGACAGAGTAAACCCTCAGTATTCCTCCACCCCCACCCCCTCAACATGCAACCTCCTTTTTTTTTTTTTTTTTTTTTTTTTTTTTTTTTTTTTTTTTTTTTTTGTTTTTTTATTTTTTAATTTTTTTTTTCTTTTTTTTCCTCCCGGGCATTTTGGGGCTCCCCTGTTT
>VUQK01019557.1:32139-69576 GCA_015106715.1 Bujurquina vittata
TTTTTTTCTTTTTTTTTTTTTTAAACTGCAGCCAGGATTGAAAAACTGTAAAAAAACTGCTTAACCCCCAAACTTTGGGAAGGTAACAACCTCTGCTGGGCTGATTCTGGAGCTGGTTTCCTCAAGGAATGCTGAATCTTAAACAATTTCTTTTCCTTCTTCCTCTGCGTAAACCTCACAAAAAACACTTCTTTGCAGTAGCTTTGAATTTTCTGCATAAAGTTGTAAACTGAATTTTGTAATTCAAATGTTATGCTTTAGTTACCCACCAGCATAAAGGAAAAATGTTTTAGGTTCACCTGGTATTATTTTACTTTTAATATGAAAGTGGAGGGTCTCCTAAGTGCACGTATCACTGGTTTGTTGGGGTGGCAGAAACTTGCCCTTCCCCTTATACATTCACAATTTTTTTTAAAGAATATTCACATAAATAAATTACAAAACTCACTGAGAAATTTTGACTTATGAATTTCTTACAAACATCTGCCATTTGGATTTTAGTTGTGTATGTGCCATTTGTACAGAATATTACACTCCCTGTTTGCTGCCCTTACCTGATAACGAGCTTGTTTTTGTTAAGTTGCGCTGGGGTTTTCATTGAATTAAACAGGGTGTTTGTCTAGAGTGTAAATATAAACCTTGATCAAAAATCCTCAAAACTTAAAATGATGTACATACTGTAGGTATAATGTTACAAAGTCAATCTCATCATTAAATTTAAGCAATATAGTTTGTGAATGAGCCTTAATTGATTTGTTGGTAAATTCAGAGTTTATTTAAAGAAGCTCCATTTTAAAATCTAAATTATTTTCCTTTTGATCTTCCTCATTTTAAGTTTGTGTGCCATTTTCAGGATGTAGCAGGAAGCAGGTGATGTTTCAACTTGAACTGCACGCTAATGACATGTAATATTTGTTGCTTAAACTATTGAATGTAATGACGATTTGCTTTTATGACCATAATACACAAATTGAACAACAGAAGTGATGTTTATATAATAATAAAGGATGAAATGAATTTTCCATTTAAGGGAAAAACTCAGTAAAGTCACTTCAAATAAAGAAACCTTTGAACGTTTGAATGTTCGGTACGTTTATTGAACACTAATAAATGGTGCTGCGGGAAAGCATGCATTCACTGCCTACCAGACACCGTAAATGACATTTAACAATTAAACTGAAAATTGTTAAATATTCTAGACAGCACGTGTTTCATATATTTGCTCGAAAATCTTTCTGTCCTTGATAGAGTTGTTCAAAAGTTTTTAATTCTCACATTTCTAAGATAATAGATCTTTTTTGTTTGTTAACAAGAATGTGGTTGGTTTCTGCCATCATTCATTTATTGACCTATCAGCAGATAAGATTCACCGATGGCATTGGCCAGTGTTTTGTCTTATGCAGGGATGTCAAACTCATTTTGCATTGTGGGCCACATGAAGCCCACTTTAATCTCAGTTGGGCCATACCAGAGAAACCTCCCTGTCTTACTGTACAGAACTTTAACTGCACATTTAATCCAGGAGATATCTTAAGGAAAAAGTGCAACAGTGTCATTTTTTTTTCTCTGAAACACAAAATAAACAAGCATAACATTTAGCCACTAAACAGATTTTTCTGATCAACTAATTTGGCATGTTGATAATAATAATTTGTTTTACTATATTTTTCTGCTTTTTCTAAAATAGTAAATTTGAAAAATTATATGAGACCTCAGCAGTGTGTTTGAGAATTTCACTAAACTACAAATTAAAATGGGCAGTCAGTTTTGAGCAAATGTACGCAAACAGTCGTGAAAGGAAGAAAGCAAAGCCAGCATTCATTTCAAAGTTGGTAGATATATTGGCCTCATATTAACCCCTATATTGGATTATATTGTACAACTTTTACACAACACAGGTTTACATTCATATATATATATACATATATATTTACATACACACACACATACATGAGGTTAATTAAATACAACAGTTGTTTGATGTCTTCTGGATGACATCTTGGCCTCTGTTGCTCTGTCCCCACTGACCCAAGTCATGGCCATCTGAGACACCTTCATCCTTCTGGATAGGGGTAATTTAAAATGACTCATTCTGTGTTACTAAGACTAAAAACAGGAAAGTCTGCACTCATTTTCTTGATGCTTAATAAACTATTATTTCTGAAGGTGTTTAATGCAATTCTGCTGTTTACATGTGATGCTTACATTGTTATCGGTCACAGTTTCCCTGCTGTTCCAGCACCTTTAGCTTTCTCTTGTAATCCCAGTTTCTCCATAATCAGTTCAATCCTGGATGCAATGCCTGCCACAGTGCTTTCAAGGTGAAGAACCTGTCTGGCCAGACTTTCATGGTGAGAGAAGGTGATTCAGTGAAATTTATTACTTTGATTAGGAGAATGATAGAAGTTGACACATTCATAGGTTAAGTTTATAAATGATCTCACCTCATAAAGTGTTGCCTTTCCACAAAGGTCTCACTAGGCTGGCTCTTGTGCTCACTGGATGTGACAGGAGGCTTCTCGTACAATTCTTTCTGATAGTTCTTTCCAAGATTGTTGAGTTCAGCATTGAGAGCATCCTGACAATGTAAAAGCATCAGAAACATCAAAAGACAAAGGAGAAATGACTGCAAAGTATATAGAAATGAATGGCACAGTAACATTTATCTTTTAAATGACACAAACCCTCTTTTCCTCCAGCTCAGTCTTCATCCTCCTTTGTTCATCTTCATCTAGAACTTTGTTGCCGTCACGGTCGAACTTGGTGAAGGCTGCAGATATTTCCGAATCGGAATGTCCCATGCTTAAAAATCATCAGAGTGGTGAGAGTTATGTTTAAGAATAAAGTAATCACAAGTTTCTTTTCAGCGTATTGTCACTTACTCTTTAAGAGTTTCCCTGAAGTCCTTGAATTCAATTTCTCCAGATCCAGACTGCAGAGCCTTCTGAACATCTGATATTTTCTCTTTTTTAAGCTTCAACTTCATAAATGTCTTCATATAGCTCTGAATTACAAGAAAAGCCTGATAAAAAACATTATCCATAACTGTGTTTAGTTTGACATCTGTTCACATTTCATTTGCCTTCACCTGTTTGATGAGGTCAGCAATTTGTAGTTCATCTTTTTGGGACGAGAGCTCCTCCTTAACCTCTGAATATGTATCATTTATGATGGCCAGGAACATGTTCTGAGGGGAAAATGTGTGAGGAGATAATGTGACTGCTCAGATTTATCCTTTTATTATCAAGTATCTTGTGCAGCAGCGTGACTTACCAGCAGAACAAAGAAAATAAAGAACACGTAAGTGACGAAGTAGATTGGCCCAAGGACTCTGTTAGCACTGTTGATGGCATCGAAATTAAAGTCTCCAAGGATAATTCTGAACTGTGTGAAGCTGAAGTGGGAAAAAATAGTAAAGAACTAATTACCGGATGCTCATTACAGTGAATTACTTTGTGCTGCTGTTGTTTTCAACACCGCTTACATGCACGTCACAAAGGTGCTGAACGATTGAACCTGCGTTCCAAAAAGCAAATATCCGAGTTGAGCGTAAGCAAAGAACACGATGAAGAACATGATGGCAAATCCGAAGATGTCTTTAGCACATCTGCCCAGTGTGGAGGACAGCTGATTCATGGTCGTGCTGAAACTGACGTACTTGAAAATCTACAAGAAGAAAACACTCATTCTGTGGGATCACACCAGAGGCCAAGTATAATGTTATATGAGTGAAAGATGTTGGTTTTTACCTTGATCCACGCGAAGAACAGGTTCACTGCGTTCATGTTGTTATACTGGGTTTGCCAGAATGCCAGAAATTCAAAATCTGCGTAGATATCAGGATTTTCCAGCAGTTTCCCGAGCAGGTTGTTCACTTTGATGGTCCGAAATACATTGAATATGATGGCAACAATGGCAAGCTGTAAAGAAGGTTGTTACTTTTTTTGAAGGCCAGAAAAAAAATCTGAGAATGAGATGCTTGAAATAGATTTTCTTACCAATATGACCACAATATCAAGTATGTTCCAGATGCTAAAGAAATAGGAGAACTTGTGTATCCTCAGCTCAAGAATCTCCTCCACGATGTAGTAGAAGATGAATACACAGAAGAGAAACTCACAGCCGAGGATGAAGTAATCCCAGGTGTCCACATAGCGAATCAGTTTGACTGTTCGGATCTGGTAGGAAGGGATTGCTCCGCCAGTCGCTGGGAATTCAACCACCAACCTGAAAAAGCAGGTAAAACTTTGGTTTGCTGCTGGACGGTAACAACCGGTTGGTAAAGTTGCGACAGTCCTTACGTGATGACACAGAACAAGTTGATGTTGGCGTTGTACGTGGAGAAGTCGATGAAGACTGCTCTGGTTCCTCTGTCCAGCCACAGGTTGTTGTTTAGTTCCATCAGTATGGCGGCGCTGTCATTTTTATTCAGACTCAGGTCTTGATAGTATCCTGCTCCGCTGTAGGTGGTCAGCAAGCCCCAGTAAGAGGAACCCTTCAGCTCTTTCTCTGTGTGATAGGTCCAGCTGCAGAGGGAAAAAAAAAAATACTTAAAACACAAATTTTTGCTGCTGCTGTTCTTGCACTTTAGTTACAAAACAGTGAGGGAGTTACGCAGTGCCATTGATGAGGCCGAAGCTGTGGTTGTCCTCCTTCTTGACACTGTAAACATCGAAACATCCTGGGATCTCCTCTCGGAAGTCTTTGGAGACCGTGCAGGAGTTGCTCTTAATCTTGAGCTGCCTCATCCTGGGCACACCAAGCAGCACGTTCTCATAGTAGATGAAAGACTTGTTTCCATTTCCCAGGAACTGGCCATTGTACCAGCTTGTCCAGTAGAGGCCATCCAACAGTGGGCCCTGGGCAAACTGTTCATATAAAGAAAGTGTTTGATTTCCACCTTTCTTTATGTTCTCTGTGATTTTTTTTTTCATTGTGGCAAACATGGACAAAATGAATGCGTTGGAAAACTTACAGCCCAGAAATCATTCATGCTGCCAATGGACTGAAACATAACCCCGCTTGCACCGGCTGTACTCACAAACAGGTTCGTCATGGCTGTAGAGTAATAGTAGGCACTGGAGCTTGTCATGCCATATGTCACTGAAAGAGAATGTAATCAGATTGTTAATGCCTGGTCATTGTTTCCTATCTAGCTTTGGTCAGGCTCAGCTCTAAATGTCGCTCCATTCAGTTTCCTGAGATAAGACTCAGATGCAGACACACAAAGCTGCATTGAAGACTTGTTGTTTGGCTTCTTTTTTTTTTACATCACTGCATCTACCAAACAGATCCAGATTAGAGGCTGTAATTTGTTTGAAGAGAGCGCACGCTGTCCTGACGCAAATAGCCTCGTTAAACAGTGTAAATCTAACCCAGACAAAGGATGAGGCTAAAAGCTCTTATCGCTTAAAGGCACGTCCCTTTCACTTGGAGCTGGACACGGACAATTGTTCTGGGCAAGAAAAAATGGCATTCTGTGCAAGTCATTAAAGCAAAGGGGATACTTTTGATGCTAAATCAACAGTCCAAAGTGCCCTAACAGCCTGTCAAACAGCGAGCACGCCAAAGTAATCAGAAATACAAATACTGCATGAAAACGTCATTTGAAATTTACGTGAGCAGATATAATGGGATTTCTTAAAGGGCACTGTAAAACCATTTTTTACCTCATAAGAGGAGGAGAGGAGGCGGAGAAGCAATTACTTGCAAATACTCTTTGCCATAGAGTAATTCTGTGACGGCACATTCAGTCAAAACTTTGGAGATGAGTGACAGAAATTCTGGTTGTTATTTTAAGAGTACTCACAGAGGCACATGTCCACCAGGAAGAAGATGTAGACCAGCAGCTCCCTCAACGTGATGCGGATAAACAGATCCCTGTTGTCGGAGGTGTTTTCGGTCAGTGTTGTCCCCCACAGCGCTATAGAAAATATAAGCTCAAGTCATCAATATGTAATTGTGGGAGAGATGCAATTGTTGATAAAGATCTATCAAGCAGAAGGATACCAGGCTTGGATGAGTTTTATGTATACTGGTATACTGGTTATACTGGTAATTCCATCATGAGATAGAGAAAATGTGTTCTTGCCTTTGATAAAAGAGCAGCAGCCTCTTTGTTTCTTCTTCTGACTTTGGTCTTTGCTTGGTGGTTCCTCTGGCAGCGGTACCGGGGTATCCAGGTTGTACAGGTTATCCATGGAGCCCTGGAAGTGGGGTTTGGGGTTGTAGATGGTGCTGACAACCCGGGGCAGGGGTGGAGGGGAGCTGCAGTAGCCCTGGTTCACCCAGCCTCCATTACCCACTCTGTCCAACTCACACTCCACTTGCCCGGTCAGGTGGCTCTCGGCCCGGTTGTTCAGGCTCTTCATGTTGCAGGACGCTTGTGTTTCTCTGTATGGGACTTCTGGTGTTTCGATTAAAGTGGAAAGTGAAGCCCAGCAGCGTCGGCAGCTTTTGAACACCTGCTGGAGAGCTTTGTTGACATCAGCTTTGTTGAGGGAGGAGCTGCTGGTCCATTGTTGTAGTCTTGAGATTGAGACCCTTTGAAACCCATTGAGGCAATAGCATGGTGGATGCTCTGTAGTGCTTGGACACTTAGTGGTCACTACTGGACAATCACATTTAGCCTTGTTAGGTTTTGCATTTGATCATATTAGAAAACAAAATAAGAGTAGCGTCACCCTCACTCATATCCTTTGAAATGGTAGTGAAGAGCTCAAAGTCCTTTGACGCGTAGTGTAATAATCTTCGCACTATCCTGTTTTAATTTGCTAGAAGTGTCTTATTAAAGAAAAAAACATGGAAGGCTGAATAATTCAGCAGTTCATTTACTTCCACGCGGCGCACATTGTTGTCACTATTGATTAACAACTCATCCAAAAGCGTATTTATGCTAAGGAAATCAATTAATTGCATGTCACGTATGTTCTCTGTTACCAAATGTTCACCACTTGTGGCTGAACTAATGAGTGTAATTGGCGTTTCACTTACAGACTCTGAATAGGTACCATTATACATTTTTGGCTCTTCCATCTATTCACATTTCCATCATCTGCCAATCTTACAAGAAGCCGCTTGCAACACCAGCCACATGTGTATTATAGCCTTAAGCACTTAAATCCGAATAGTGCTACACAAAGGAACAGCAGGGTAATGAGATGAGTTTAATGCATCAGTGTTTGGACATTACAGTTAAAGCACTGCTGTAGATGCCTTTTCCTTACTGCAGATAGAGTTTGGGGCCAGCTATGGGCGTTCATGCTTCGTTGGCTCTGAACAGAGCAATTACACACAGCCACTGCCACACAATAGAGTTTAATTTCTGCTCCCCTGCTGAAGCCGTGGTAGGATCTGGCACGCAGGCTTCCTTAATCTGCTGCGGCTTGTGCCACCGTCCAAACTCTCTCATATCTGTTATAATCACTTTTCAATGGCTGATGATAATGATGATGATGGCCATTTAAATGGGTGGCTGTGTGGTGCTAACAGTTGCCGATCATCATCCCTGCTTACATTAAACTATCCTGAAGCAGAATTAAATGAAAAAGAAAAAGATTTGATATGTATCGAGCAAACTTAAGAGTCAACTGGCTAAATGACTCAAATTAATCCCCAAATGGAATCTGTTTAAAAAGTTAAGATTATTCTTCAGTCTGTGACGTAAAGGTGTCTTATCTCCAAGCACAGGAACTTAAAACAAAAGGACGATTTAGTACCAAGGAGGCGCCACTCCTGGAGGGAGCTTGACACGTGCAAAACAAACCATGCTGTAAATTATTTGTTCCCTGTGTGTGATAATCCCTCACACAAAGTGAGATTACATGGATTTAAATGCCAGAGCGGTTGAAGTATGAGGATGTGCTGTTTGATGTTTATGACTATATGACTTGTTCTAAAATACTCAGAAATTAGTTTTTTCATATGTATATATGTTACAAACCTAATATATGGGTAATAAATAGCAATAACATTGTGTTAATAAGAATTTAGTAAATTATACCATCAGCAGCTCATGACTGTACAAATAAAAACAAGACTTAAGGGTTTCATACAAAATTATTTTTATTTGGATGAAAAACTATAATTAAAAAAGAGAAAAATCTGAAAAATAACATCAACTTCTCAAATCTACAAACATGCATTTACACCTTGAGAAAATAGTTACATCTGGACATCAGCTATGCATCAAAGACCACAGTGATTTTTGCAGAATGCATTGAACATTGCACAGCTTTTTAGGGCCATATTAAAATAACTGATAAAAAATACACCATTGCCTGTATCCTCAGTACAATCTAATAGTCTGTAATTACACTACAGTTCTTTCATTGCTATACTTTGAACAAAAAATCTGCTCAACATTGCTGGGTTTGAAGGGCTTCAAACTCAAACAGAAGCCTCTCTGACTGTCATCAGTGCACAAAACAAAAATAATGCAATACAAATGTATTTACTGGCTCCTAGACTGGAGGAAAAATGTTCACATTGTCATTCACATCCAACAACATGACTGATCATCTACCCGATGGCAGCAGTTTATGCATGCACCTCATGCCCGTCAAACTCATACGAGAGCGATGAGTGGAGGTACTCCTGTCCGGTGGCAGAGTCGTACCTCATGAGGCAGGAGTAGTTTTCAGGCTGCACGCAGTCAAACTGCAGGTCCAGCCACTGCCTGTGAGGAGCACTGTGCCTCCTTGCATCTGTCAGGATCCGGTTGAGGGCCACGATGTAGCTGAGGGCCATCTGCAGGGTCTCATACTTGGACAGCTTCTTGTCCTGTCCCCACTGTGGGACCACCTTGCGTAAGCGATCAAAGGCTGTGTTCAAACCCTGCATCCTCTTCCTCTCTCTGGCGTTGGCAGCCATCCGGCGCCTCGTGGCAGTCTCATACTTCTCTGGGCTCTTGGAGTCCAGCTCTGAGGACTCTGATCCAGAGTCAGTGCAGCTGGGTCGGCGGGACTTCATGGTTTTTGACTCAGAATCAAACCGCTCAGTGTTGACAGATTTATCAGAGAGGCTCCTGCTCTCAGGTTTGATGATCCTCTGTGTTGGAGCCTTAATATTTGTTTCCCAGCTGAGGGCCCTTCAAGTATTTGTAACTCCAGAGAGTGGTCAGTCTGAAGAGTCCAAGGTGTCTGTGATCTTGGAGACATCGAGGGAGCTTTTATAAGACAAAGCAGATGAACAGGTGGCAGCAGGTGGAGCCCCCTACCCCACCCCCACCCTCAATATTGCTCAACACACCCATGCAGACTCATAAACACCCACACCCACTCTCAGCACACGCACACATAATACACATCCTCAGCACACACACACACACAACCTTAATGAAATTCCAATTATCTTGGGCTGGGCTATCTGGCCGTGGCTTCACTCAGAGCCATGTGTCACAAACACCAAAAGTCTGCCATCTGGTAGCTCCACTCACCACGGCTGATGATGCAAACAAACCTATAGAGGTTAGGATTGTAAGACTGCATTTCCCTGTTATGTATGCAGAACATACTAATAAACTATAAATGGCTGAACCCCTAAGTAAGCTTGACATTAAACAGAATAACATAACTTCCAACACAAATGTTGCTTAAATGGAAAAAGGAATTTCGTGCTAATCCAATTTATAATTCATCTTACAGTGGTGTCAAAGAAAGTCTCTTCAGTCTAACGTTTCTTTAAAGATACATGATGCATTGTTGTGTTTAACTGTCAGAATCGAATCGTTACAACATATCTGATTCATGTATGAATTAAAGATGGAATCTTGGCTATAAACCGATTAGGTTTTATTAAGTTACATAAGCCATCAGGAGACAGCCTTTCACTTCAGATGCAATTGCCCCCTGCGTGATGAGAACCATAATCTGCGATTAGCCTGAGGCAGCGCAAGTGTAAGTGAGGCCTGTAACCTGAGGGATTTTAACAGCACATCAAGGGGATTATGGCTTTCAAACAATATGGACCAAGATGGTGTAAAGACTTACTGCGCCAGCTGAAGTTTCTGGGGAGCGGTTTGTGCAGAGCTGTTCTCTTTTGAGGCCGTTTGTTATTGTTTTGGCTGTTAATGAACGAGTGTATGGGATGCATTAATGTTTCTTTATGTACTTGGGTCTACATGCGATATAAATAATTGATCTGCTTAGTCGACCGAGAAAATGAGACAGACAGAATAATTTGTCTGTCTGTCCGTCCCATCTGCCAGCCCTGAGTTCTGTAATTCAGCAGGTTCCACTGACACTCAGACCGTTCTGCTGAAACACCATGAAGGCCACTTGACTTCAGAATGCCAGAGTAGTCTCTCATTTTTACTGAGCATTACAGTTTTAATTGTGCATAAATTACTTATTTTAATGTTACACTGTACTTCTGGTTGACTACCTTGAGACTTAAGTGTAATTGAAACTTATGAAAGTATTAACCTTCTCTAATATGCAAAGGGATTTAAATAAACTCCATTTTTAATAATCCACTGGTACATAATAAGTAATGTGTGACTAAATATACATAAGACTGCATCCTTAAGAAGGGAGAATTTTGATGATGTGTTTGATTCAAACACTGAATGCAGACTGTTTATTCATAATCCAGCACTTTACCTGATTTTTTTTACAAGAACTGGATCATTTCTTCTACTTGTGGTGTTTTTTTCTGTCGTCATTCTTTGTTGGGAAGGACATGGAGCTCCTGTCACTGTGACAGACTCAAAGCTTGGGTGTAGAGGCAGGTTATGAATGATTAATGGCTGTCGGAGCCCGAGCATAATGCCTGTCTCTGGTATTGGGTCATGCACACAAGCTGATGCTGTCTGGTCATTTTGGGATGGACTGGTTAGCTGTGCAGTTAGGCATATAATCCCATCTACCAGTTGGTTAATTGATTACAGATTGATGCAGTTTGCCAGCTGCTGCTTGTCTTGTCTGAGGGGCTCGTCTCGACGTTGCCCTGCCCTTACGTGCCTTCCACTCTTTTTTTTTTGGCAACCCCTCACTTGATTGGCTTGTCTGAGCACTGATGGCTCAGCCATGCCCTCTGTCAAAAGCCATATGTCACAACTGAGGAGTGATCGGTTTGCTCTGAGGCAATCGTGCACCCTCGAAAATCCAGATCTCTTTATGGAGAAATAGAGATTAGGGAAGGAGGCGTATGCTTCAGTGTAAGAGAAAGTGTAAGACCAGGTTTAATCTGCCCTGACCTTATAAATCTCATTATAATCAGGATTACCTTAAACAAACAGCTGGAATAAGCTCGTACTTACTTTTAGAGGAAATGCATTTTGTGCCATACTTTTCCTTACAGATGTGTGAACTCTTGTATTTTGTGACTTATTTTGAGAGATGTTACCTTAAAAAAAAAAACCTGTTCTTGTGCTGATGTTACACCACAGATGTTATGGTAAAAGGAACACAGTTACAATTAGAAATGCTGGAAATGTAAAACACAATTTAAAACATCATTGCAATATTCAGCACAAATTGGGCTGTGAGTGTAACAAATGCAGCTGAAAATCACAGAACACAAAAACATTTGATTGTTTTCCCCAGATTTTTACTACTTTGCAACACCCACACACAGCACCCAGTTAACAAGTAGGCCTGGCAGCTGGTCAGATGAGGCTGTGAGTATAATTAGGTCACGTAAGGTGAATGTAATTTTATGCCTGTTTGAACTCTCATCCTCTCTAATTGGACTGATTAGCGATGCTTAATTGACTTCTGAGATTTCCCATTTGTCTTGAATTTGGCATCAGCTTCAGCTAATAGGGCTCTGATTAGAGTGGAGTCAAAACAAGCTCATAATAATGGAAGCAGAAATATGGATTTTAAAGCCCTCTTTGATGGAAATATTTATATTAATTATAATCAGACCAGAGCAGGAAATGGAGAAAATGATTTTTAGGTGCTGTCAAAAGCACTTGTTCCAGAAAAGCAAACACATCACCCATTTGAATAAATATAACTTTATTCTGAGAAGGAGAAAACTATTTTACAATGTGCAACTTTACATTTGCTGAACGCATGCTTTCAAAATTTTCATGACTTTTATCCAAGTCTTTGAATGCTCAGTATCAATGTATTTACTGTGTTTGACTGTTTTCAGTATAATTGGACTCAATCCTCTGGTAAACACATCCTGAACTGCAGTTGCAATTAAGGAGATAAATCATCATGCATGCACATGAAAAACATGGTGAAAACTGTGATGAACCTCATGAAATAACGCAGTTAAAAGTAGAAAGAATCCCCAACCTTCTAGAGCCATTTAAATACAGGGATCTAAATGGCACATTCAAATGTCTAATAATATACTATAAATAAAAACATAGCTACTTTCTATATAAAGTTTTAAAGTTAAAGCTACCAATACAGGTATATATATATCTAGGAGTTTCAGTAGAAATATGTGGTGCCAGGACCACTCTGAGTACAGGACAAACAATTAAGAACAGATCATATCACCAACATTCAGCAAACTCGCCATCATAGCCAAGTATGATGTTGAAAACAAATCTGATTCATTCCAAACTTCACACATGAAATTGGACTCCACAGATGGCTCATGAGCTAAGACTTTGCATATCTGTTATTTTTCTGTAGGTGAAACACTCTTCGTATAACTTGAGTAAATAGGAATGGTGACAAACCCACTATCGGTGCTGCATCTGTAACACAATAAATGACTGCCCTCCTAATCTGAATGCATCACTTCAAATGCATCACACACAAAATCTGCTCAGGTAATCACTCCCCCTTTGAGCCCTCTGCTCTTTTGGCCTCAGTGAGGTGACAGAATGTGTTGGACGGCCTCTGAGGGTCCCTCCCCCGTGAGAGCTCTCACAGTTCTTCACTCTCCAGTGTGGCCTCAGGGGGGGAGCTGGCGAACAGGATGGGGCTGGTGTCTGACGTGGGGAACACGGACTTGATGTCGAGCCCCTGGCCCGTCAGAGCCGCGTAGCGACTTCCTGTTCGTGGAGTTTTCTTCATGAGTGCAGGGATGCTCTGATGCCACTGCGCTAAAGGTGGTAGCTAGTATTACTACACAGAGTGATGTACCCAAAAATGTCGTGGATTTCTTAATAAAATTGATAGCCGCTCAGCTGTACAGAATATTTACCATAAATATCAAGTCTGCAGGTGCATGATATGACCCCAACCTCGTTTTTTGCTGACACTGTGTACCAGCCTGCGTCATCTTTTGTTGTCGGCTGGATAAGGAGACACACATACCCTGTGGCATCCTGGGTCATGCTGACAGAGAAATAATAGAGAATTTGTTTCAATTTCAAGAGAGTGTTTAAAATTTGTTATGTGGATTTTGACCCTGCGTTTTTATTGGACATATAGACAGAAAATAAGCAGAAGAGTCTAACACGCAACTTAAAGTTACCAAATTTAACCATTCAAGACGGCACTGAAATGGTGTCTGAGACAGTCAGGGGTCATACTAACCTGATTCTGTCCTTAGTTCTTGGAATAGAATCGTTGTCTTTCTTCCAGAAGATGAGTGGAGGGGGCATACCCACAACACGACATTCCAGCCTTACTGGAGCCCCCTCAGGAATACCCATGTTCTGCAGCTTCTCCACAAACTGGGGTGGGTGCTTCCTTTCTTTTTCTAAAACGAATATGACCTACATCAGTGAAAGGTCCATACAACGTATTGCACTAACTTTCCTTAAAAATTTTTTGGGGGGGGTTGCCATCAAAAAGTAAAAGTCATAACTGTATCCAGTCCTTACCCACAACCTGCAGCTCCAGACTGAAGGAGCTTTGCCCTGCTTTATTGCTTGCAATGCAGGTGTATGTGCCGGCATCTTTCCGAGTTAGAGGGTCAATGACCAGGGAATGGATGCCATTCTCCCTCACCAGCATCTTGTGGTAAAGGTCTGGATAAATGGGCCTCCCATTGACCAACCACATGAGCTCTGGGTTGGGTAGGCCACTCACCTGGAGAACAAAGATGTCTGGCAGTAAGATGAGGCAAAAGCTCAGTCTTTTTACTGGATTTAGTGCCACACCAGGACCTCCTACCTACCTTACAGTCTAGTCTGCACAGTCTGCCCTCGTGAGCCATCATGTCCCCTGGAGCCTGGAGGAAGTGAGGCTGAAAAAAGCGCCCCTGGGTTTGCTCACCTTCAACTTCCTGTATGCGGTTTCGCACCCTGACAAAAGATGGAGGTGATCAGAGCTTGTTATGGGTTTCTCTCTCTCTCACACACACACACACACACACACACACACACCTGGAAATAGGTAGCCTACCAAGAATAGATGGCTGCACTTTATTTCAGAATATCAGCAACTCTACTTTTGATCACCTTTTAAGAATTTACAGTCAATAAATAACAATCAGTAAATAGTTTGCAACACAATATTCCATAGTTTAAAAGAGTTTTACGTGTCTGTGAGAAGTTACAGGTATGTTGCTGAGAAGTAGTTTTCTCTGCTGTGCTTGCATGTTCCTTTCAGATGCTAAATAGAAAGACTTAGATCTGGGTAGAGTTAAAGATCAAGTGATACCAAAACAATATTACTGTCAACATTTGGCTGTTTCTCAGCGCCACAGATCACACTGTACACTCACCTCTGCGCATGAATAGGTGTCATTCGGTGTCGGGGAGGTCCTGTTTGGACTATTAAATGACCCGAGCAGCTGATTCGTCCCTGGTGATCAGTCAAATATTAAATCACGGCTCAGCCAGAGCAGCTAGAAGAAGGTGTTGGTAACACAAACAGAAAAATGAGTCAGACGTTTCACCTGCGGATTGGCTACCATGATGGTGTAGTTGCCATCGTCGTCACTGGTCGTGGATTCGATGTGTAAAGCACAGGTCCCATCTCCCTCTCTTAGCTTCTTGTAATGGACATTCTTCTTCAAGATCTGCTTGCCATCCTTGAACCAGTAAACCTGATGAGAGCCACTGGTGTGAATGACAAAATGCAAGGTCAAAGCCAGAGATCTTTTGCACAGCCCAGTTGTTGACCTCTCACCTTTGGAGGCGGGATTCCCACTACTTTACATGAGAAAGTTACAGGCACCCCCTCCATCGCCCTGAAGTTTTTCAGTTTCTTGTCAAATATGGGTGCAATGCATTTTCCCGTGGGGACGTCATCGTGCTGCACCTCATCATCCGACTCCTCCACCGGCGTCCTCTCCAGACGGAACTCGATCTCGCTCATTAGCCTTTGCTCAAAACTGGACACTTTATACTCCTAGAAGAGGGAAACCACAACATAAAGGTAGTCACAGCAGTCATATTGCTGCACGGACCGTTTCCCTTTGGCTCACACAGATTTGCCTAAAAATGAATGTTTACTATAACATGCACACCTGTTACACAAAAACCCAACTCATGAACACGAGACAGCGTGCATCTGTTCAACATGTAGCAACAAAGGTATTAAAGTAACAATCCAAAAGTCAAACCTCAAAACAAAAAAGATGATGATTGTGACTAATGAAGGTCACGCAGTAGCATCTGGGATTACTAAAAAATAAAACAAATGTACCCTAAAAAAAAAAGAAATGCTTTTCTTAACCTAATCAACTAAAACTGAGGGTAAAACAGAGAACAGAGGAAGAGGAGCTTAACAGGAGATGTGTGCAAGTCATTTTTTTCAGGCTTTTCAGAAAAGACAAAAAAGTGCACCTAACATTGAAAATATGACGATTTAGGCAAAAATAAACCTTTCGTTAAAAAATGACTTTGACCAATATTTTAAGAGGCCTTAAACATACGTTAATGTATGTTTTTCATAAGGTGCAGCGAACAAAACAAAAACATTTTTTTGTGAAAATTCAGCTTGAAATCATGAAGACAGGGCTGCAAGGTCCAGTGGGGAAAAATGAAGTCATTACATTTCATTAGCTTCTTGAACTTTAACCCCTTTAAATTAGAGTATTCGTGCAGGTTATGCTGTATATTAGTTAACAGATGCTTGAATGCTTGATTAGAGATATTAAGAAAGTAGATAGGTATATGACAATATCGTAAGTCTGAAACAATAGTATAACCCATACAGCCTCGAGCAAAGCAGTGCTTGGGTCGGGTCCTTGTACCTCATCATAATTAATGACAGTAGCAGCAATGTTTGGTCCAAGGGGCCTGCTCGCTGTTTTCCCCTCATTACTCAGCTTCTATGAAAGGATAGGGATGGATGAAGAACACCAAAGGCACACAAACTGTACATACAAACGCAGAGTGATGGAATAACACACAGGCTGTTGTTATTAGCATGCATAGGTTGCTATGGTACACTGACACCAGGGGATGAATGATAGTTTATGATTGGGGAGGAAATGATGGCACTGCTCTGTATTCATCATTTCCAAAAATATAAAGCTGGGATGCTGTATAAAATAAAATAATTTCGAGGCTATATTTCATTTTAAAAAGGGACATATCCAATGGTGAGAACTTTTGCTTTTGTGGAAAATTTATTCTGATTTTGAATTGATGTCAGCAACACATTTTACAAGCCATGTTGTTGCTCTACTGCAGAAAGAGGCTTGGTATTGCGTTGCTGATGTGATCGCTGTTGCAGTATTCAGTGTGTTACTGCAAAACCAAAAAGATTCTCAAAAAGAATAGAATGAATGACCTCAGGCTGTTACACAACTTTTCTAGTCTTTTGTTTCTCTGTCACAACTTAAAATAAAATTTAAAAAATCACTATTGAAAAAAAAAAAGGTTTCAACATTTGATGTGTCATCTTTGTTCTATTTTCAGTTAAATAAAGGATTAATGATGAGTGGATTAGATACATTTTCATTTTACACTGCATGCCAGCTGTTTTTTTTGGAAATGAGGTTAAAAACTGGAGACCGGTAAGAATGCAGCACAGTCAGTGGTTAATACACAGTAAAGTTTAACTGTAAAAGTATGAAAAACTAGGCTGCAACAGTCGCAATTATTGATCACATACTAATACTTTAAACTGATCATTACTAATTCATAGAGTAGTCTGATGTGTAACTGAGCAGGGATGCAGCGGAGGCTAAAGAATCCAGTGGATTCACCCCGAGCTAAGCTTGTTGATACAAGCAGCTGTTTGCGCTGTTATATTTATTCACCACTTCATCAGTGCAGTTGAGGCAGTCAAGCCACAGAGACTACCTAATACCTGCTGATGTACAAAATGTGGAGTATCATCCTTAAGTCGAAGCTTCTTCTCTATGTCCTGGAGGAGAAGTTCTTTGCGTTCGTGGATGTCTTCAGCTGACGGAAGACGGATCTTTGGTGCCTTCCTTTGTAGCCTGAAGAAACAGAGGGAAAAAATGTGGTAGAACCTGTGACAGTTTGCATTCTCACGAGCAATTGTTTGTCAGATGAGGCATACCCTAATGGAGCTCCCTTGGGCAGACCCATTGAGTTGGTGGGCTGGCTCGGTGTCAGGGACGGAAGGACGGAGCTGAGGAAGGCTACAGGGTTTTGAATGGGACTCGGGGTGGAGCTGGTGGAGGTGGGAGAAGAGGCCTGAGGGGGTGACTGAGCTCTAAAGGCAAACAAGCTATTGACGGATCCCGGTGTAGGTGAAGATACTAGGGACGGGGGGCTGGTGGGAGACTTGAGCACCCTTGTGGGGAAAATCCTGGGCGGTGGGGAGAGCGGTGGGAAAGTAGGGGAGCTAGTTGCGGAGGAGTTGAGCTCAGCAGCCAGTTCGTGTAGAAGAGGGACCGGTGATTCTGTTGGGGAAGGACTCCTGACTGGTGAGAGGGTCTGAGCGGCTACAAACTCTTTGGGCCGCATGTAGTTGAAGGAGTGAGACGTGGCAGTGAGATTCATGAGGGAGGCATGGGTGCTTCTTAGAAGAGGAGTGGGAGACGTGATCTGTTGTAAGGCCGGGGTTGAATCTGTAGGGACTGTGCTGAGCTTTGGTGCCGACGGAGAGCAAAACTGGGATGTGGGTACGGTTTTGGTAAGAGATGCAGGGGACAGGTTCATGTGGGAGGCATGGATGGTCTTCATCTGGGTTAGTGGTGATGTACTGAGAGAAGGGGCTGAGTTTAGCTGTGGAGCAGGTGGAGGGGAGGTCACCAGTGAAGATTTCATATTCTGAGGAACTGAAGAAAGAGAGTTCAAAAGGGGAGCAGGAGAAGTGTTAAGAAGAGATGAAAAGGTGGAGTTGAGCACTGGGGCAGAGGTCAGTGCTGGAGCAGGTGGGGTGGTGGTTGCTGGAGGTGCAGAGCGAGGTGTCTGCTGAAGGGCTGTTGTATTACGTAAAGGCCGGGGTATCCCCGGAGACCACAGCGGACCTTCAGGGGAGCTTTGGACTTCAGACTGGACCTGGATCTGGCATGGCGGGTGAGAGAGAGGCTGGAGGTGGGTTTGTGGTTCAGTCTCCTGCTGCTGCTCCAGGAGGACCTGATTGTGCAGAAGCTGGAGCTGAGCTGGGTCCCTGGTGATCAAGCAAAAGCAAAAATCAAAGAACCAAAACTATACATGGTGAAGATGAGAGCGGCTCAGTGCACCCAGCCCTTTGGAATGAGCCAAAGTCAGCATGAAGAATGCTCTCTCCTTTTATGGACTACCAACAAGTAACCTATAAACAACACCGACCAAGCTTTAGATACACCAAACTTTCAATGACAACAAGATGATTGCTTTCATTTAATCATTAAATTACTGCAAGTTCACTTTCAGTAAATTATACGTCACTATTTCTCATGTTTATCTAGGTTTTAGCCTGTGAAGAAACATAAAAACTAAATCCGAAAACAAGATGTAATTTACAGCAGTAGCTGAAGTAATAGATCAACATAAATGCACAGAAGCAAACTTACAAATAGAAAACGCCATCCTTTGTTTTAGAGAGTCTGAAGGTCCACATTTGAAGTCTGCATGCATTCATTTATGAACTGAAATGATTAGAGCTGCTATCTGAGCCAGAGGGGGAGGAACCACCCACCTCTGCTGCTTTTTGTTAATACAACCCTTCAAACTCACTTCAATACAGTGCAAAGTTTGACCGAATTTGGGTAAACCATGTACAAAATCTCCATTTGACAGCACAGACTGTTTTTTTTTTTTTAAATATTGTAATGTTGCCAAATATGCACTTTCTTAAATTTCATTGAAATGTTGTTGCTTTCTTTTGCTCTACTCACAGTTTAGGTTTGGCCAGGACCGGTGGTGGTTCTTTGCTGACTAATTCCTCAGTGACTTCTTCATCAGAGGGACTAGATGCATCACTTTGTTCATCCTCTTCATCTTCAGGCAGTTTGAAGTGCACATGCAGACCTACTCTGGAGTTAGTGCGTGAGTCTTTGTGGTTTGTAAGGTTGCCTGTCTTTAGGCAGGAGTTGGGTGGAGGATCAGGTAAGGGAACCACAACAGAGCTCCCGTTCTGATGAGTCGGGGTCCCCTTAACTTTGGAACTTATGTCAGGCGATGTCACTGGAGGTCTGGACACCTCCTGCTGTGCTGAAGTCTCAAATGCAGATGGTGCAGTGAAGGGTTTGGGGTATGGGAAAATCTTTCTGGCACCCTGTGATCCATTGGATCCGATTGAGTCATTGTGGTGGGAGAAAGGATCTAAATTTGGCGTGCTGGTGCTGTGAGAGTTCAAACAGGAGCTGCTGCTCAGGGTGGAGGGTTCCAGATTGGGCAGGCTGGTGTGCAGGGGGTCTGGACGCAACATGCTAGAACTGTGGGAGTCCAGACGAAGGGTGCTAGTGTTTAAGGGGTCCAGGCGTAAGGTGCTAGAGACAAGTGGATCAAGGCGAATGGTGCTGGAGTGCGGCTTAATGCTGCTGGTCACAACAACCTCTGGTTGAGGGTTTACAGTGGCAGCTGATGGGGGAAGCTCTTGAACTTGACTGGGATCCTCCATTAAACTGCTTGAATACCTCACATGATTGCTGTTGCTGCCACTGCCTGAGGACAACCAGAGACATACATGTAGAAATTTTAATAAGGACAGAAATGTGATACCCGCTGATTTTTAAAGCGAAAGAGAGGAGTTACCTTTGACCCTCAGTGCAGCACTGCTAGACACGATTCCATACTTGTTGTTTGCTGTACAAGTAAACATCCCAGAATCCTCAGGAAAGACCTCAGCAATGACCAAAGTGCATATTTCCTCTAAAAGTAGAAAAGAAAGGTGCAATATTCTATAGCTGCATCCAAGTGATTTGTCAGTGTTTTAGTGCAGGAAAGAAAGATACATGACTCTTGTTTCAGCATTGAGAATCTATGTGCAGCGAAGGCTGTTTGAAGTGATCTGCCATGGTGATTTGACACAGGGTGGGAGGCTACCTTATATGGTCCAGATTCAAGGAAAAGCAGCCCTGGCTTATGTGCAGAATAAGAGCAAGAGCTTGAGCCAAGGACTATAAACACTTCAACAGAGGAACATGTACACACTGCAGCATCGTATACAGACAGGCAGGCAGGCAGCTGCTATGGTGCAATCAACACTTGTATTTTTGAAAGACTGAATGAAATATGTACCTGATTCAGCTGGAGATCTGGGCTCTGAAATAGAAACCAAAATATTATCAAACTAGAGGAAAAACCTGAAGCTGTGGTGGTTAATTAACTTTTTGCAGACTCATTATTTGTGGGTCATTTACAAAATATATAATACTAATGTTGCTGAATGCCACAAATGGTTTAATAGACTATTTTATAAAATGCTATCACGTACACAAACTGATCTTTAAAATCTATTAATGCAATATAAAGATTAAATTAACCCATTGACATAATTTTTATATACAACACGGTGCAAATGTCTTGAGCCACCTCTCATTTCTTTATATTTTGTTTCCAAGGAGCCAAACGTTTTGGTAATTTTTGTAAATTGGTCTTAAGCAATATTTCTTTAGGCTTTCTGAAGGTCTTTTAAACTGGTTGCATTTTCATTCATTTGTAGTCCAGTCCCTGTACCTGACCATTTTCAGAGGACTGTTTATTTATTTATTTATTGGTTTGTTAAGTAATACCTATAATACCTAATAATACCTATCTATAACTCATTAAGAATAAAAAGACACCTAACTCAAGAATGTTGTATCTACACATAATAGACAACTTAGCAAAGAACCAATTGTATAAGATAATTGTATCTTTAGACACTTTGTTACTAGCAGCTACTCCCCGTTTTTAAAAAGTGGAATCTATTAAAAAAATACCAAATATAAGACAGTTTGATGGGCATAAAATAGTACTTAAGCACCAACGAGGTGATTCCCAAAGAGCTATTAGCTGAAAACTTGGCACGGTGTGCACTTGTCCAGGAAATTGGACAAGTGGAGGACATCAATAGTAACAGACCTAAAAAACTATCAACAGAAGATGAAAAGTTGCTGAAAGTCATGTCCTTAAGAAATGGGGGGGAAAAAAGACCCTTTGTCTGTCTGAGCACCGCTGCCAAATGTTTTACTTGTACAATATGTGATGCATTGGAATGGAAACTAATTTGTCTGTAGGAGGACCTTCCTTAAGATGATACTGTTTTATTCATTTATTTTTTTTTTTACATATACAGAATATTTATTTAAAACCAAAGAGTATTTGTGCCAAGTTTCAAATGTTTTCAAATATAAATGATGAAGAAGCAGAAAACTTAGCACAAAGTTTGACAGACGACAGATGGTTTGGTATCAGATCAGCTCCACAGACTGTCATCTGCTGTTGACAGTGGAGCTAAAAATCCAGCAAAGACCGGACACAGGACCTGAGAGCTGCATCTGTCCCTTCAGCTGATCCATCTACTGACTGTGAAACCGCATCAGAAGAGGTGTCAGTGGAAGGGTGGCTGTCAAGAAGCCCATCTTAAGGAAGGGAAACAGGGAGTAAAGACTGAGGTATGTCAAATCACATAAGAATGAATACAGAAAAATAGTCAGATTTTGTTGCACCATTTAATAAAACCTAGAAAGTATCGTATTGGCAACATCTTCATTTTTCGACAGGACAATGATCCCAAACAGTGCCAAAGCACTAAAAGCATATCTGGATAGATAAACACATAGTAGAACACCATCAGTCATGTATTGGCCTCCACAAAGCCCAGGCCTCATCGTTCCTGACAGAGAATGGAACAAAAAGCAGCCAACATCCAAAGAAGAGCTCTAAATGTCCTTCAAGAAGCCTGAAGAACTATTCCTGAAGACTTCTTAAAGAAATGACAAGAAAGCTGCCTGAGAGAGTTCAGGCTGTGCTGAAGAATAGAGATGGTCACACCAAATATTGACCTTCAAGCTCACTGGATTTGTAAAAGCTCTGTTTTTGCCTTATATACTGTACTTCCATGTATGTTTGCATGCTTCAATAAATCACTGCACCTATTTCCCATTTTCCAAACAAAATATAAAAAAATGAGTCGTGGCTCAAGACTTTTGCGCAGTACTGTAAAATCAAATTATTTCAGATTTATTTCTTTTTTTCATGCTGCACAAAGGGAGTTTAAAAAAGTTACATTTGAAACTGTGTATTCAGTAATGGGGCAGCAACAGAGCATACTTTTCTGCAGGATCCTGAAATCAGGCGAGTCCTCTATGAGTTTTCCTTCTCTGTACCAGTCCACTCGAGGTGACGGCACCCCTTTCACACGACTCTCTAGCACCACCAGCTGGCCTTCTGATGCAACGAGGTCCTGTAGGCTCTGGTGGGACAAGACCAACTTTAAGTTAAATCACTAAACAAGCAGTATTATGCAGTGAAGCATCCTTTTGAGAGAAATTTTACCTTTGTGAATACAGGGGCAGCCATAATAGGTTGCCCGTTTAATCCTTGTGGAGACCTGTGGTTGGAAGTTTGACTCTGAAGGTGAAAAAAAGCCCACAAAGGATAGGATTCGTGGATCAAAATATATAAAGCTCAACTAAAATAAAGAATATGTAGTGAGAGGAAACTTTTGAGTTATTCTACCTCAGGCTGGAGTATTTGTGTGGGAGGTGATAGGACAGATGATACTACTGAGTTTAAAGGCTGTGGCGTAGCTATAGCTGAAGCTGTCTGTTCCAACTGCGGAGTAGATAGAACCGGGACAGATGCTGACACCTCTTGGGCTTCTGTAAGTTCTGTATCACCTGACGAAATGGGAAACACCTGCACAGGTACTACAGATTTCACCTCCTGAGCAGGATGTGCCGCTGATGCCACGGATACCTTTGAGAACTCTGGGACTGGAAGTATAGTGGCAGATATCTGGACTGGTAGAAGAGGTTCGGGAGCTATTGGAGCAGTTACTGGAGATGAGAGTTCCTCTGCTGGTTCCTCAGGGGCTGCTGCAGGCTGGGATGACACCGTTTCTTCCTCCTCTGCAGGAATATTTTGGCTTGAAGGTGACAAAGGTGGAGATGAATTTGTTTTTTTCTGCAGCCTTAAAAAAAAAAAAAAATCATAGAAGGAAGAAAGAAATTGTGTCATTTAGTGCTGCTATGGTTCAGATACTCTTTTTGAAGCGGGGGCTGATAATGACAATAGTTCACAAACTCACTGGGCTGGATGTTCAAAGTGAGGTTCCGCATCAGAATCCGAAGAGGAGGCACCTGTAAGATTGACAAAACAGGTGTGCATCGATAAAGAAGTTTCAAATATGACCTTTTATGGTATCAAGAACAAAGAAAGAAGCGGTCACCTTCTACATAGATCTCAGCTGATGTGGAGTCAGTGCCGTAGCAGTTAGATGCAAAGCAGGAGTAGCGTCCGGTATCTTCCTCGAATGCCTCTGCAATAATCAGAGAGTGCTGCTCACCATTGGTGATGATTTGAATGTCAGGGCTGTTCTCCAGCTCCTTTCCCTCACAGAACCACCTATTAAACAAGAAAAAAAGTGAACTGATCAGCTGAAAGCTCCTTCCATCAGTCTTAATGAGCTTCAGTGCAACTGGGCAAAGATGTGTTGTGTTTCTCCACTCATTCAGGATTTTTCTTTAACTTGATGTGTTTTCTGAAAGTAAACACATCTGTTTCCATTTTAGTGACTCTCCTACCTGTTCATTTTTATTTGAAACACTTTTTTTTTTAACATTTATTACACATTTCTCTTCCCCCCCCCCTTCTGTTAACCTGCTGACACCGTTTCTATAAGGCTGGCCTTGTTCCCACTTCCCTAGTACCGTTTCTGGCTTGGTACCATTCAGCAGAGTTATGCAGGCCCAGAGGAAAATGTTTTGATGAGCAAGCCCTATCCCTTTCCCTGTAAGAGAAGAAGCAGCACCAGCTTGCCATGCCACTTCAGATACTGTTTTGATGCACTGTTGATGTTGTCGTTATGAGGAGCACAAAATGCACTTTACAAACAAATCACTCTGGTTGTTTTTCATAATTGGAAGAGGTGCCTGCTTATAGACTCAAGCCAGGTTACATCAGGTCAGGGTCTTAAATTTTATGTTATCAAATAGGAAGGTATTTGCAAAAAAACAAAAAAACATTTAAAACTTAAAAAATGGTAGAAAATACTTCCCGCCCAAATACATTACCTTCTTAGAACACGAGTAGACGGGAGTTGCACTTGGCAGCACTCTGTTTCTTTTCATTTTAAAACTATAATAACTTCTTCCCTGTTCTGACCAGCAACATATGCAGCAGCGTCTATGTCAGCGTGCATCTATTTTGAGAAGATGAGGCACTGATGCTTTACAAAAATCAAGCCAATAAAGAAAGAGGAATGGGGGTCATGTATTACACTCTCTGCAAATACGTCACCACAGTCATAACTCACATCATGGTGCTTACACCAAGATTACGGACCATCTGCATGACTCTGCTTGACTTTTTCAGTTCAGTATGCAGACACTGATATTATCCGCTGCTGCAGCAGAAGATTTCTAAAAGGAGATAACACAAATCCACACTAAAGGGATGCTCCCCATTCTTGGATGCAATGCTGGCTGGAATGTGCTGCCTGTGTCCTGCCTGAGCCGAGCTTTGTCATTCTCAGCAAGTAAGAGTCTAAATTGAAAGCATGAGTAGCAGAGGCGGTGGCTGCTCTGTGAGGTAAAGACCACTGCTTGCTGCACCTGTCTGGGCTATTTTCCCCTCTGAAGATCAGAATGAGAGAGGAGATTCCCTCATGAGCCCGGGGTCTCTGACTGGCTGACATAAGCTCATACGCACAAAGCTAAACATAGACTCAGGATACACACAATGCCATACACCGACATATCAGAGAGAGCACACCACTGCAAACGGATGGAAAATATAAAGCTCGCAACTCTGTTACGACTCCTTTAAATGAGACACACATAAGCAGCAACAACAAACATCACAAAAAAGTAAATGAGTAAATGAGTCAGTAGAAACCATTGAAACCACCTCAGAACTTCAGAAATGTAAGTTTGCAAAATTCTGTGGCACCGGCAACAAAACATATAAAAATATTCACCAAGGAGAAACTGTAAATCATCTTACCAAAGTCTTCACGCTTCTGTCAAGAGCTCAGTTCCATTATCAGACTCGAGTACAGCTCACATTGCCGACACTGTCTAAAAATGGCAGAGAGCTACATTCTCCCTGGACAAGTATAAGGTAGTGGCTCAACAATGTGCAGCGGGACTAACAAGCCCATGCCCCCGGATAGCCTGACACCTCAGCTTCAGCGGGTTAAAGTTGCTGTTTGGTGAGGGACTGTTTCCCTTTTTACAGAAGGCATTAAGTGGATTCAGCATGAGGTTTAAAGTTGTTTATTTATATCATCTGCAGTTAAAATTTTAGCAAATTTTAACTGCTAATGATTAACAATTGATATGACTGCTTATCTTAAAAACAGAAAGCCTCACACTGTTATCATTTACCCCTCGAACGACACATAAATCTACACAAACACTCAACTCAGACTATTCAGAATCAGCTGTTGGTCATCGTCACATGTCACCTCTGTCTGCATCTCTGAATAAACCCGCGCGTCATTCAGCCTAAGTTACACTTCCTAAATGACTTTGGAATTTAGACACAGGCTCTGAGAACAACTAACACACACACACACATTTTATTACACACTAGTTTATTATTTATTATCTATTTATTCTACTCTATTGCTATATATTCTTGTATATTTCTTGTAAATCTGAAACTTTATTTCTATCTTTTTCTATTTTTATGTGTAAAAAGTGCTACTGGAACTTTAATTTCCCTGACGGAACCCTCCCAAAGGGATTAATAAAGTTTATCTATCTAATCTAATCTGGGCTCGAGTGAAGAAGAGTATCGGGGGGTAAAGATCTGGCAAATCAAGCAAGTTAGGCAACCAAAAGTAGTTTGTCAGGTAAATGTATGTTAGCTAAATGCTTTTGAAGAATCAAAAGAAAGAGTATTGAGAAATATGAGCCCAGTGAATCTTATATTATTTGATATTATACAACTGGAATATTATTACTGATACATTACTACATAAAAAAAATTATATTCACTCTTTCCTGTCTGTTACAATATTTAAATACCGTTAAATTTAAAAAAAACAGTATAAGCTTAACACCTATTTTTTTTGCAAATATTTAAACAGAAAAATACCAAATAACTAATATTACCAAATAATTGTAATAGAATAAAAACATGATATTTGCCTCTGAGCAGCAGTGGAGCAGAAGTACAGAGTAACATCTTGTCCCTCATGTTCTCATTTCGTATACACATGACTCAAACTAGAAACATTTAGCTGAATTAGATCCTTCTGCATGCTGCTACAAGTCCACAGGGATGCTGCTGCTGACCAAACCCAACAGCACAGTGAGCTCTCACAAGCACTGCATTTGAGAAAAATGTAGAGCCTGGAAACAGATACAGTCTTCTGCAAGATAAAGAATAAACGAATGATGGAAATTCAATGAACTTAGAGCAGAGACTGTTTGGGCTTTCTTACCGGACTTCAGGCACAGGAAGTCCTCTGACAATGCAGTCTAGCCGGACCTTGCTGCCCTCGGGAACCTCCCTGCTTTTCAGTTTCTGGATGAATCGAGGAGGTTCACACACAGGCTCCGCTGGGTACGGAGTTTCTGTTGAGGCAAAGCTTTGAGGCTCTTCCTCTGCCTCTAGGGGCACAGAGTCATACTGTTCCTCCTCAGTAATCCTGCAGTCCTGAAACTCCACATGTCCTGTCTCAGAATCCAGCCGGGCCACTGGTTGGTGGGTAATAGTAGGGCTGGGTGGCTCCTTCTCCACCTCCATGGGCATGACGGCACGCTCCCGGTTGTCTGACACGAGGGGATAAACTGTCCCATCGTCCTGGCTCTTGCTCTGGACCCTGCTCCTGTGGGCTTTGCAGGCTCTCGGTCGTATCCTTTTGGAGCTGTTGGCCTTGAAGAGAGAGGAGAGCTCCTCAATGAAGTCAGCTGCCTTGTTGAGGAACTCCTTCTTGGACTGGGTCTCCACACCATAAGGGGCATTTCTTGCTGACTTGTGATAGTCCTGGAATCCTTCACTGGAGTCCCTGCTGTTCCTGATCACATTGTCCTGCCGTGTTGATGCCTTGTGCATCTTTCTGTCAGAAGTGAAAGTCGCGTTTGTGGCTGGGAGTTCTTTAATCTCTGGGGCCGGCTGAGCAGAGGGCACAATCGAGGGGGCAGAAAAAGGAGCAGGAGAGGGGTGAGAGAAGGGAATAGAACTGGGCGTGGATGAAGAAACTGAGGTTGAGGACATGCTTGAGGGGGTTGATGGTGTGACAGAGACCTTGACCTCTACCCTCTCCTCACGAGGCTCATGTCCAATGGCCTGGCGGGCCAGGTTCACACTCTTATCCAGTTCCTCTTGACTGAGGAAGGCTGAAAGATCTGAGAACTGGGGATCACTGTGGCCACCAGCGTCCTCAGCCTTGCCTTTGAGTGACCCGTAGATCTGAAGGCGTGAGGAAGAAGCGTCTGAGCGGCTCATCTCGCTGTGGCGCTGCTGGGCTCTGGCCTCTGCCAGGTAACTCTCCCGTAAGAGCTGAGAGAGTGAGGGTGGCTGGTCGATGTTCTCTTGCATGTTGCTGAAATAAACACAAGATTTTAATTCAGAAGTGTGTAAGTGAAAATGTTCAAGTATACTTTAGGCCTGACTATGATCCTTCAGGTTTATAGAAGGATTTCCTTCCCCTCCCCAAATCGGTCATCATCAAATGCGAAAGGAATGAGTCGCCCTGCACACTGTAGACACTTGTATGTCGTTGATTTGTGACATTTGGCTCCACAGACACTCATCCCATATGGATTTAAATGAATGAATGTGTGCAGTGTGCATTGTCACGAATAAATACATTTGGAGTGACCTTATTGCCATCAGTGGTGTGATCACATGGCCTGTATGATCTGAGATTTAAATCGTTTGAACAGCTGTTCATGAATATATATATATATAATATCTTACTTTGTAAGAGAATGTAACTCCTGAGGACAAACTAATGGAAAGCAATGACACATTAAAAACTAGTTTGAATTTGCTGACTTCAAGCATTAATAGAGTTGCCGTTTGACAGTTAGCGCTCAGTCATTTCTCACGAGTTCAATATCAGTGCATTACAGCGGAATAATAAAAATGACACAATATAAAGAATCGACTGTTAAGCACATATTTCACGCTCTGTGAATATGGCACCAAAAATGACAAATCCAGTCCTGATTAAAAACATGTGTGATGAATATTAAATTATTATATTCTACTGTATTTTTATTCTTGGACTCTAATAGAGTAGCTTTGGATTTTTTTAGTTTATTGATCTTCTAATGGGCCTGGGTATAGACCCTCAATACATCTTTTGCCAGAAACAAGCTATTTTTTTACTCTCTTCCTCCTTTCTGTAGGCCGAGTTTCTCATTCGCTGCTCTTCATAACACTCTGTTATTGACCTTTTTTTCTACACTTAGCTCTGTATGATGTCACAAAGGAGGATATTCTGAATGTGGTCATCTCAGGCGCTCTGGCTCCACTATCTGAAACTGAATGTTTTTATAGCAGTCAGAGACACGAGCGTTTGGCTCATGGCCATTACTTGTTTCAGTATTTGAAACTTGTGAGCAAAAGTGAGTTATTGATTAATCAAGAAACTACCTAGATTCCCAGGGAGTGCTTTAAAGTATACAGCAGTCGTGGTGAATCAGATAAGTCATACGTGCTTCTGTAAGTCACAGATTTATCAGGCTTTTATGTTCAGATGTCCATTAAATCAATTTAAAGCCAACGTCTTGCTTTGATGCTTTTTACTTTTCTGTCTGCATGATGTGATAAGGAGTCCATAAAAACTGTTACTGATAAGTATCTGAGATATATCTTGGTATTGCAGTTTTATTTAAACAATCCCTTGTGAAATACTTGGCATGGAGTCTGGAGTTAAAAGCAGAAATACACAGTAAAAATATCTTTTCATTTTAGCCTAAATTCAGCCCCGACACGGTGTCAGGTTCATGTACTGTCACCAGATCTGAGAGATACAGGCGGGCTTTTTTGCCCCCTGTCCGCCTCAAACCAACATTTTTATGAGGCTTAGATTTTGCAGAGCTTTCTGACACTACGCATGAGCAAGTTATTGAATACAGACATGAGATAGGGCACACATATGCTACTGACACTCAAATCAGTGCAATTAGGAGAGACAGCAATGCCCTTCCAACAGACCTGAAGCTGCAGCTGTTGTGTACATTTATCCTTTGCAAACAGGCTCCAAGCCCACCAAGTCATATCTAATAATAGCGAGGGGGTCGGTTTACTGAAGGGAGAAAAAAAAAAGAAAAAAGGCAAAAAAAAAAAGCAGCAGCAGTGCATCTCATCCTGTGGGCTCTCACTATCATGATTTTGATCATTAATCAAATCACACAGAATTATGTATAATTATCATAAATGTGGCAGTGCTGAGCGAGATGGCAGTGACAGCCCACAAACATGGACATCCCCCCCACCCCCAACTAAACAACACACTGGGTGGGTTAAGATAATTGAATAAGAGCATATAGTGCAAACAGAAACCTTTAAGCTTGTCTGAGGGTCAGCATCAGTGTTTCTGTACACAGCAGCTGAAGCTGATGCCAAAAGACCATCATCTGGACACTGAACAAGTAAATCAGGGGGTGGTGTGTTTTTACCTTCAGAATAAGCCCAGCTGGCCCCTGTGGAAGGACTAGTAAATCCTCAGAGTGCGCCTGTGCCGAAAGGGGCTGATTCCAGTCTCCTGGCTCCTGCCGTCCGGGAAAATCTCAGACATAGGCAGCTGCCCAGCCTTCCCGCTTTTCTCGTTCAGAATTAACCTTGAAGTTTACAGGAAAATGTGGAGCCGAGTAGCAACGCTAACCTGTCAGCAGTAAAAGTAGCAACATTTGTCAGTGCAATAGTGGCAGGTTATTTTTGGGGAGGCCTTGCCCATGCGTCTGGGTGGTGTCCCTCCTCATTGGTCACGGGGGGTTGTGCTGTAAAGGGATTCCTCCTCCTGTGGCTCATCACGGAGCTCCGTACTACAGAATTAGAAGCCCCTTGGTAAACCTCTCTCTCTCACACACACACACACACACACAGTGTGACCACTGCAGATGATGAGCCATAATCCATTTCCAAACAGATGTTTTATTCGATGAAGAAATGATGACAGTGAAACCTCTGTCATTAGTGTGACAAATACTAAAACTCAAGGATTTTATTGATTTCAGATAAAAAGATCTCTCTGCAACAGATTTCCGAAACAGTATTTGAGCCATTCACAGTTGTTTTCAAACACACATCATATTTGCAGCACGTAAAAAGAAAAGGTGAGACACATAACCTTGTACACCCAGTGTTAAGCATCCATTGTGATTCGGATTCTCCTCGACTTTGTTATATACTTGTATTAGTATTATTGTATTGGTGACAAGATGAGCATTTCTCAAGACCCACTTTTAAAAGCTGGAATAAACCAATCATGTCCCGTGATTAGTTTATTTGACGTGTGGTGAGATGGAAATAAAAGCGCAAGCCTGAGCATCTAACTACACTTAAAACAGTGTAGAACTTGTATCAAATACATTTATTCGAGTGACTCGTTTGACAAAAATGCACCTGTGACAAACGCTAGTGTACACAGACACAATGCAGAGTCAAAAACTATTTACAACTTGAACAGCCTGTACTCGGGCACAAGAAGATATCTGCATGTATTTATTTGCTTTGTTAAAAGTGGACCCATTATGCGTTTCCTTATTTATTTCCTCTAATATGTATACATATCCTGTACCAGTGGCAGTAGCTCAAATTAAACATGATCAGAGTTTCAAATTGTGAGTGCAGCGTACGTAGAGATAACCGCTGCAAGTCAAAGGCTCTGCTTTCACACGGCTTTTAATGCTCAGTTTGAGAGATTTGTTTTATCTTCTTTGCTCTCTGTGATGTCATTGAGAGCACTGTATCCCCGCCCACCTGTTGCTCACAACCTTTTGTTCATGAGGGGCAGCCAATCAGAAGAAATCTGGCCCAAGCAGCTTGTTTCAAGCAGTGGATGAACTGAGGGGATGCACCAAGGCTCGGCATGAGATAAACGGGGATGGAAATCATGCACAGCTACTTTAGCGGAGTCCAGGTTAAGGGGAATTCAAGCAAGTTGAGGTAAAAATTAAGAAGTTCTCAAATACTATCGTGTGGTTATTTTAACTTTATGGCACTCTGTGTTAACGCCCTGTATGGCAACCCCTGCCAATCCTACATGCAAGTCTTAAAACAAACACGAATGCCTTGAGCTTAAACCAGAGATTTAACTAACTCTTCAGTATAGAATAAAATTAAATGGCTCAGTGACTTGGACAGCACACAACATTAAGAATATCAGCTGGAACCCAACACATTGTATATAAAAAGCAAAACAAACTGTTATCCTCTTTGGCAAAACTGGAAAATACAACCTGGTTTACCAAAATGGTAAAGGCAACAGGAAGAAGAGAGTCATAACCAAGATCAGTGACTCAGCGCCCACTTCGTTCCACACTCATTTGTGTTGACTGTAACCACTGAGATACACATAACGTGGGTGAAACCAATGGATTTATGGTATTAACACACAGACAGTATTATTAGCAGCAGCAATAGAGTCTTGATTAGCCCCATATCTCAAAACGACACAAGACACCTCCACGTTAAAGGTCAGGAATGGATCATCGGCCTCGTCAGGGTTTTCAGTCAGACAGACACCATGAAGGCACTCTTCAAATGAGCAGAAGATGAAGAAATCCGAAGGAAAGCACCAAAATGGAAGTCTGTGTGCTTTCTCTTTTTTTTTTTTTAAAGCTTCTGCTCAACAACTCAACATCACGTTCTCTTTGTTGTTCACAGTGTTTCGTGACCTCGAGTCAAAAAGGGATGATGCACGGTTAACATTGTACCTAGTGCAGGGAGACAACTTGTGATAAAGACGTAGGAGGCACGGTATTAGTTCTGCAGCGAATCTGGTGGCGCTGGCCCCCGCTATCACGAGTCATCGCTGGCCCGTTTGCGAGACTGGTCACCCCTGGAAAACAAGCACAGTCTGTTAGTGATTTAAAGCAGATGTGATGTAGTCTCTGACAAAAGTCTCAGGAAACTGACCGTGGGAATCCATTCATGGAGAGCTCCATCTGTAGCTTCTGGTCATGAGCAGCGTAGTCTGACAGCAGAGACTCAACAGCAGGAGGGTTAATCTGGGGGATAAACCCAGAGAAGAGATCTGGGGCAAGTTGGGCCCACTCTGAGAGAGGAGACCAAATAAATAATTAAATAAAAATAAATCATTTGTCACTCTCTCCATGTGTGGCTTTTGAATACGAAGGTCACCTGGTCGGAGGCTGTAGAGGCCCTTAACCACACTGGCCATTGTTGAGGGCTGCACTTCAAAGGGCATGGAGCGAGCTTTAATGAGAAGAGCTGAAAAGAATGAGCATGATGGACAAGATAGTGTCAGCTGATTTGATTGAAGGCGGGATTCTTTTGCGATTTTTGCATCACGTCACAATTGATCTGAGCAGGGCAGGTGAGATGAAGCAGTACACTCACGCATCAGTGTGTTCACGTGTTTTTCTGCGACATGATCGGCGAACAGCTTCATCAAGTCCTCTCTGAGGTCTCGGTTCAGTTTTGACTCAATGTAGAACTTGTTCTGAAACATCAGGGGGGGCAGAAGCATGCATAGATAGAAATTTAAGTGGCAAGCTAACGCAACACTACATTTGGCTGCATGTCATGTAATAAATATAAAACAAACAGATAAATGGTGCTTACCAGGTACATGAAGACTGGAACTATGCATTGTAGAGAGCCTATGTATTGTGTCAGTGCAACATTGAAATTCTCAATGAAGTCCTCAAGTGGGCTAGCCTGCAAAACATTATAAAAACAATTTTATAGGTTCTGCATGTGCTGTATGGCATTCCTCTTTGCATTTGGCTTTGCTTACTTGTAGATGGGTGGAAACCTGCTCCAGATGACCTGTTATTTTTGACGTCAGATCATTATAGAGAAGCTCGGAGTGCTGCTGACAGACACACTTGTAGACATAACTAGGAAAACAAAAAGACCGGAATTTCAGGTTATGCAAAAACCATTCCCAGCAAATCACATGGCAATGTATAAGAAGCTCCTTAAGGCAACAGAAATCATATTTTGGAGGTGGGGGGAGTCACCTGTATATTTGTGCATAAGAAACAGAGATGTGGTCTGTAGAATTCTGAATCAGCAGACGGTCAATTGCCTTCTCCAAGTTTGGCCAGTGGTTTTTCCGGTAGTCCCCCACTGCCATTGCATTCAAAACTGAGTGAAAAGAGCAGAGCTGTATTGAGCCTTTATGCCACTCTTCACACACATTAGTAACATAAGCGGAGGCCGAGCTGCTGAGAAACTGTGAGATATCTCGGGCCCTGCTTCGAGTGAACTTACGGAACTTGGAAGTAGAATCGACGGCGAATTTCCTCTCGACTGCGGCCGCCGGCGCGCTGCTGTCATTCTCGCTGACTTCGCTGCTCTCGCTGGCTGCATCAGAGTCCATAAATTTTGACCCGCCGGTTGCACCGGACCACATCTTCCCTTGTCGAGTACCCGATTCCCCAGCCGGCACCGTTGCACATACAGGCTGCGAGACCGTGGATATATCCGACAGCTGGCTGCTGAGGTACGTGCTGACTCTGTTACTGCCGCTGGCGCGGTAGTTGTGATTATGATCGTCTCTTACGTCCAAGCTGTCATCCTCCATAGCCTCCATTTTCACAAGTCGTCCGGTGCACCGAAGCACTGCGTCGCTAAATGAACATTTCAGACAACAATTAAAGCTGAAGACAAAAACTGCCAGGCGACTCCGGCGGACTCCATCTCCGTTTACTGTTAATTTTTACGACACGCCGTTTCGCAGGACAGCTAAAAGGACGATGGGAAATGTAGTTCCAAGGCTTTAGGGTTCAAGAATGCCCCTTACTCTGCGCATGCTATTCAGCTGGACAATGTAATAACCACCTAAATGTTATTAAAAACAGACTGTTGACAGCCACGATGATTAACATAACACATTTAAAACTATAACACATTTAAAACTAGACTGTAATACGCATGCTCAAACCTCCTGATGCCGTCCACATGACGATACACCTTTTCATGACAAAAATGTTGCAATGGGACGCCATCGTCTCTCAGAAACAAAGATTAATTAACCAATTAATCTCATCATCTCTCACTAAACTTTGAAAGCTCATAAGGGAACGAGGAACTAGCAGTAGCCTTTTTTCTTCTTTTTTTTCTTTTTCTACTCTGAACACCAGTAGAAATAACTACAATGATGTAAAAAAAAAATCTTATCTCCTTAAACCGTAAACGAAACATTACCTTGTCAATGGCATGTGAATTACGTCAGTGTAGACATTTATCCAACATATTGGCTCAATTATGTCTATATACCAACACTTTACAGGCAGCAGACTCCTCATGAAAAGTGACACAGGCAACAAACCAGGTTTATAATAAGAACAAAAGGTGCCATTTTCAATGTGAATATATTCCTAAGGCTTAATATTACAACTCAGTATACCTTTGTACAGATAATCATCTACCCTTTGATGAGTATGTCTCACATCAGAGTATAAAAATAAGAGGCTTGACCATAAAAAGTAGCTGCCACATGTCAGAAGGAACACCTTGTCAATAGTTATATTTTTTCTCAAAAATTTAAATGACAGATTAAACATACAAAGCTTATGACAATGTAGGAGAGTGTCGATAAAGTGTTCTTTGGTCTAAAATTAAAGAGTACTGTTCCTTTTCCACCAATGACCCTTATGAGAAGGCAGAACTGAACTTTCTATATTGCAGTTAGTGCATTCAAGTAAACCATCAGAAGATTTATGTATGTGTCTGAAACTCATAGTACCCCTCATTGATCAGCCACCGGCATATGTACTGACGTTTTCTAATGATAGCATGAACCAGCTCTAAAAAGTATCATTAGACCACAGGTGACATTGCTGTATAGACCGAAATTAACATCTGAAACCTTTGCTTGTAATCACTGCAATGTAGAAATTAAAGCTTAATCTAAATGAAAGAAACAGTTAAACTAGTGAAAGTGTAAAGAAATCTTAAAAAAAACAAACAATAAACTATACTTTAGGAAGTAGTATAGAGTATGCAGTTTCAGACACAATGCATGTGACCAAATAGGCACAAAAAAACCAAAACAAAAAAACCAAACTGCTGCATATTCACACAAAGTTGCCACACAATTTTGAACTTTATGAAAAATGAGCGCAGGGTTTCCACCAGACTACTAACAGCCCAGAGGCCCACTGAACCCCAGTGGACTGAACACTAAACATTAAGCATCAAGGAGTTCTTTGTATGTATTTACATTTTCTTTCAATCTATGAAAGACAGCAGCTACAGCTGTTAATGTTTTAGCTCACAAATATACACACCCAGAAGAGTTACAACAGTGAAACCTGAAAGAGAAAAGAACCGGTGAACTGTGATAAACTAATACTCTTTGAGCTGTGAAACTAACAGCAGAAGTTTGTCTTGAGTCGATACTCTGACACTCGTACAGCCTACGTCACTACCTCTTTATGATGTGAAAAGAGAAAGACACTCCTTGGATTCTTTGCTACCATGCAGAATAAATCTCCTCTGACCACTGGGTCTAACAACTTTTCTGGCGGAAACCCTGAATATTAAGGATGATGCGTCAAAAATATATGAAACTTATGTGTATATATTTATATATATATCTATAAAAAGACAATTAGTGCTTTGTTGAATGGGCAATTTACATTTAAACGTGTGTGGTATTGGAAGTCTTTTCAGAATTATTGTCCATCTGCACACTTGATGAGGCCTCATTGGCTAAAGTGTGCTGTACTGTGTCTTTGAGGCATGTCTCTCCATCTGCTGCTGGTACTACGCTGTCATCCTCCGGCTCGCTGTTGTCTTCCTCCTCTTCAGCACAGCATTCCGACTCCTCACTGTCACTCCCACAGGAGCTCGATGTCTCATCTTCAGAGTCGGAATAAACCTCAGCCCCGTGGAAGATATAGTGATTTGGTGGTTGAAAAAGATATTGGCCTGCTGTGGAAAACAAAAGACAGATCAAATTAGCTGTGTATATTGTTTGTTTTTTTTACACAAAACCGCTTTACCATGGTCTGAAGCTTACCCTCAAGACGTTTGCTGATTGGAGTTCTGTTGACACGACTCATCCAGCAACGTCTACGAAATTCAAGGTGGGAGATTTGGCTCTTTCGTTCAGCTGCGTCCTCGTTTGGTGCACCCTCTGCTGCATTCTCTGGAGGTTCAGTGGTCTCCTCACTTGGACACTGAGCATTTGGACAAGGCTCTAGAGGTGTAACATTATTATCAGCAGTCTCTGTGACATTCAGGCTCTCTGTCTCGTCTGAAGGCATATTTACAGAGTCTGTAGTGTGCTGTTTCTGCTCCTCCTGAGCTGCATCGCCCAAAGCAAACAAGGCCTCACTTGGTGGCTGTTCTGGTAACCGAGGGGGTTTCTCTGTGATCTCAGTTAGTCTTACAGTGTTGTAGCAGAGCTGCTCAAAGTCTCCAGCCAATCGATGACAAAGCTCATTGATAATGACATCACAGTCCCCAAGTAGCTCCACATCAAAGTTAAGATGAGGCAGCTGCTCCCTATTGATCAGGACCTGAGGCACTTCATGCGGAATGGAGTCTGGATGGAGGAAAAAACAAATGTTCAGTGTTTGAATTGTATGCAAACAGAACAGAAACACACTGTTTAGTGTACGCCTGTTAGAGAGACCAGAAATGTATCCATACAACATACTTGGGATGAGGGCAACTGGTCGGACTTTAAGCGAAGAGCCAATGACAATCAAGAGATCCACCTCATCTTTATCCTGCTTCATGGCTCTGTGGAACATTTCTGGAAGATTCTCTCCAAAAAAGACAATGTCTGGTTTCATGATTGCCAGGGGGATATCTGGACACCGTGGACAACGAGGGACAACCTGATGGGTGAATTTAATTTATTAGCATTCATTATTACCATTTAATTTTACACCACAGAACTACAAATT